>PVKS010022108.1:0-34225 GCA_004027875.1 Aplodontia rufa | reverse complement strand
AGAACCCACCCAGAGCCATCACAGAGACCAGGAGGGTCCACCCAGAGCCATCACAGGGAGCAAGAGAACCCACCCAGAGCCATCACAGAGACCAGGAGGGTCCACCCAGAGCCATCACAGGGAGCAAGAGAACCCACCCAGAGCCATCACAGAGACCAGGAGGGTCCACCCAGAGCCATCACAGGGACCAGGAGGTTCCACTCAGAGCCATCACAGGGACCAGTCCTACCCTGACTTCACATTTCTGGCCTTCAGAACTGGGAGAGAACAGACTTCTGTTGTTCAAAGCCATCCAGCCTGGTGTCGTTTGTTATAGCAGCACTAAGACACTAATACAAAACCAACTAGGTTCCTTTCTAACACCACTGTTAGAAATTATGTATCTATTGACCTTTAAAAATGCCCCCCTTCCTATGACAAGTTTCACAAGATCAAGAGCCACGTCTGTCTTGTATTTCTGCAATGTATCCCAGTGCTAGGCACATAGTAGGACCTCGCTTCATGCTTGCTGAGTGAGCGACTGACTATCCCAGTGCTGGGCACATAGTAGGACCTCGCTTCGTGCTTGCTGAGTGAGCAAGTGAATCCACGTGTACTTCCTTTCCCTCTACAGCTCAGCAGCAGAACTTCCTGCATCTTCCACTTCTCTTCTCTTTTGTTACAAAACAGGATCTCATTATGTTTCCCGGGGCTGGCTTCAAATTCCTGGGCTTAAGCAATTCTCCTGCCTCAGCATGCTGAGTATCTGGGACCACACCACCTGCCTTCACCTTCTCTCCAGGCTCCCGGTGGTCACATTTGCAACTCAGATTAAAGGGATCTCTGGAAGATTCCAGGACTCTCTGGAATCTCTCCCGCTTGCTCCCTCTGCACCTCCCCACAGATCGGGGTCCCTGCCATCCATGACAATTCTCCTTGAAGCCTGATCATTAAAAAATAAATCCACATACTCTGTTCCTCCCAAAGAAGCTTTTACTTTTGCAAACTCTATTGATTTAGTCCTAGAGGCTGCTGGCAGAGGTCCCAGGAGCTTAATCAATATGACAACACCCAGAGCAGCCGGAACATCAAGGAGCCTCGGCCGAGATCTCCCACCTGGATCCTCACTGACCCTGACTGGATCTCTCCCGGCAGTGAAGAAAGGTTGTGTGCAGCTGCTTCGGGATCCTGCTTAGGTGAGCCGAGGAGAGGCTCCCGGCCTGAGGCGCCCCAGAGCTGCTCGTTAATTCTACTATGACGGATTCCCAAGAGAGCCAAGCCAGCAAGAAGCAGAGACGGCGAGGGGGAAGCGCTGCAGATTCTAGAGCCCGAGTCCAAGCTCCCTGGTGGGGCAGCCAAAAGCAGGGAAAAGAAGATGGAGAACGCAAGCCTAAAACAAAGTGAGCTAAAACGGGGGCTCCTTCACCCCCAGCAGACGCCGAGGGACCGGAGGAGGACTGACAGGGGTCACAGGAAGAAGGAGACACGGGATGACTGAACCAGCATTCAAGGCTTTGGAATCCAGGATCCTCCTCGAAAGTCAAAACGACTCTTCTCACATTTTTGTTTCAAGATTAAAAATCAGGGAGGCCCTGTAGGAAACAGGCAGAGGGAGGTAATAATACCTATTAATGAGAGGACAGATGCACATAATTACAGTGTCCTCAGTGAACGCTTGGCTCAGATAGCAACCCCACTACACAGGTGAGAGGCAGTCAGTCTACCCCTGCCGCAGTAACAAACATGCCCCAGTCTCAGTAGCTGGAAGCACCATGTCCATTTTCCTGCTCCTGTCACGGGTCTGCTGTAGGGGGACTAGGAATTGTTCAGGGCAGCTTTTCTCCAGCACCTAGTTTGAGAGAGACTCTGTCTTGGTGCGTTCATGATGGTAGAGGCAGGGGAAAGGAAACATGATAAAAACTCACTCTTAAAAATCTATAGTCCAGAAGTGACCCATGTCATCGTCCTTCCCATTTCATTGGTTAAGTCAAATCACACAGCCACATCTAATTTCAAGGAGGCAGAGCAGTGACCTCACCCTGTGCCCAGAGAAGAATGAGAAATATTACTTGAGCAGGAAGAAGGATGGCCATTGGGGAAATTACACAATTTGCCTGAAAATCGAATAGCTCTGAAGGTGGCGGAGATAGGATCTGAATTCAGGACTACCTGTTTGTGTTCCTTTATCTCTACTGCTGTGCCCATGACAGGAGTCAAAAATAAAACTTAGGTACTAGTGAGAGAAATGAAAATGGAGAAAGGGGTGAAGGAGAAGGAAAGAGAAAAAAAAAAAGTCCTTGAGCTTCAGTGAGGGAGAAAGGAAAGAGCCAGAAAATTTCAACCAGAGCATAAGTAAAGGACCTCTCTGACTGTCTGTCCTCTCCTCATCAGCCTCCCCTCCACCTCTCAGGGGATGGCACCCACAGCCTTGTGCATGCTAGATAAGTGCTCTGCCACTGAGCTGCACCTCTAACCCTTTTTTTATTTTGATTTTGATCCAAGTCTGTCCAAGTTGCTGAGAGTCTAAGTTGCTGAGGCTGGCCTCAAAATTGTGATCCTCCTGCCTCAGCCTCCCAAGTGTCTGGGACTACAGGTGTGTTGCACCACACCCAGCAAGAGCAGGAACCTACATGGGAAAAGCAAGTAGAGGCACAGCCAGGGAAAGAAGCTGTGGACTTCCTGCTCCTCCAAAAGCTGGCTCTCTGGTGCAGACTGAAGGTCCAACAGATGCTAGCTGGTGCACCAGCAGCCCCAGGAAGCCAGGGCCAGAGCTTGCCAGGCCTCCCATCAGCGGCACCGTCCCTCCCTGGACGTTTTCCTGCTCGGTTCTGGGAAACAGGAGCGGGGTTGGATGGTGTTCCGGGACGGATGGTGCTGGCACGGCCCTTCTGACCACCCCGCCCCAACGCCAACCCAGGCCAGGCTGGAAGTGGGAACAGATCCTGCTGCCCGCTCGCCGGGCCAGCAGGTGGGAGTCCTAACTAGGTGAGCCAGAGCGAAGATTCTGGAAGGCCTTGGCGCCTCCTTGGGTAGGAGCCACCTGAGCGCTTCCTGCACAGGAATTACCTGAGCTCCCAGGGCGAGAAGGTCCAGACAGCCTGCTGCTCAGCTGTCACCCGGGCTCTGTGGTGCCCAGCAAGATGGGACAGGGAGGCGCTGCTGATGCTGCCTTGGGGGCATGAAACGTTCCGAGACTAAACAGCTGAGGTCGCACGATAGTGTGGCTAGCAAACACCCTGAACTGTGCACCCCAACACCGCTAATGGTGATGGAAGAACCCAGCCACTCCCATTACCTCCCCAGCGTTGCCCCGAGCTGGCCCCTCCTCCCTAATTCCCCAGCTTCTGGCCTCAGTGCCTCCCTCGTCCACAGCAGGCTCTCCAGAGAGCCCTGCGGACCAGTGGGCTCGCATCCCTCCTCCATTCAGAACCCTGCCTGGCTCCTCCTTGAACCAAAGCAAAGCCAAGTCCTGTGCACAGCCGGCTGCACCTCCTGTCCCCATCGCCTCACGCACTGGCCTCTGCTGCTCCTCCAACACACGGGGCGCAGCCCTCGCTCAGGGCCTCTGCTGCTCTTGCCCCACCCTGCAGACAGCCTCACGGCCTCCCCACCGCCTCCAGGCCTCGGCTCAAACACTGCATCCTCCGGGAGCCTCTCCACGAGGATTCTCTCCACCGTCCTCCCCTCCAGCCTCCTTATAATTTTTTGAAGGAATGCACGATTTCCTAACCATGCTGTGCGCTTTACCCAATGGCACGCGGTGGCGTGCAGCTTGTGTGTGACTTTTTCACTGCTTGTCTCTCCAGTGAGGAGCAGAGTCAGGGACCACGGCCGCGGGGACCTTTGTCTGCTCCCCGGGGCTTACACGGTGCCTTGCATTCATCGTGCACCGCAGCAGCCTCCATGACGTGAAGGTGCAGCCCTGGGACGCAGGGACTCTTCTCTGCCCATTTTAGAGAGGAGGAGAACTGACCCCAATTATGCTGCCCACGGTGGCTGGGGGCCACCAAACTCAGTTCACAGCCCAGACCCCCAAACGCATTGACTGCTCCTGGATCGTTATTATTCACGCCACAAGAAGGGACCCCAAACCTGCCATGTGCCAGGCAACTTTCTAAGAGGGAAAAGCAGGGCGCACTCAGCCCTGGTGCAGGTGACACTGGACAGGGCTCCCCTGCTCTCTGCCTCGGCCCTTCACCCACTTCACCTCAGCCTGCGACAGAGGTCACTGGGTCTTGTGGTGTGAGATACCCTGAGAGAGCCTGGCCCATCCAAGCCACCCCCTCGCTGTGCACCCTTGGTGGCTCGGATCGTCTGCACGGGGACTTCCCCACCTGCTCACCTTTGCAACCACACACGCCTCAGATACGGAGGCCTCATGACACAGCCTCTCCTCCAAGGGGCGTCAACAAGCCAGCTCCTCCAGAAAGCAGCCCTCTGGTCCTTCCTGTCCAAACAAATCTCATCTCTCCATTTTTTGAAAACCAGAAGACCGCTGCGTCTCCCTTGAGCTGGTTCACAAATGTCTGTGCTTTGTTTTGTCTGAGTTTTTCTTCTTCCATATCCTCATCCTGGAAGGAGACCGATCTGGCCAGGATGTCACCTCCACCCTCACAAAGCAAGCGCACCGCTGCACACGGTGATACGCGCCGTGCAGAGAGGCGAGTTCAAGCCGCGCGGGTACTCGGTCCGGAGAGGCTCTGGGGACAGATCAGTCAACAGGAAACAGAGGACACAAAGACTGTCCACTGGAGAGGTGGGCGAAGCTGCAGGGACTTCACAGCAGCTCTGTGTGCGGCGGCCACTGACAGGTCCTCGAGTGAACAGGTGGCATTTCCACAAGGTGGCAGTGAGGATGCACGGAGTGAGGTGGTTCTACCCACCTCCCACACACCAGGCACTGTTCTGGGCTGGTTTAGTCCACATCAGGGGACAAAAGCCACAAAACCATTCACCCTTGTGCAGATCACAGTAATGGGGGGAGGCAGGCTACAAGCACATAAATAAGAGGACCAAAAGTTCCAGAGGGAGAAGAGGTGGCAGAGGTGGGAAGGACATGCTGAGGGCTCTGTGAACAACAGGGTGGGCACCAGGACTGAAGGTCTGAAGGAGAGACGCAAGAAGCCACGTGGTGACCGGAGGGAAGAAGGACCCAGGCAGAGGCACGGCTCTGTGCCTGGAGCTTTTCAGGAAGCACAAGGAGGTGGCAAGGCAGAGCGTGGGGACAGGAGGATGCCCAGGGCCTTCCCCACGGTCCCAAGGAGTGGTAACTTCTGAGCCTGCAAAGAAGGGAGAGGGAGAGGAGGAGCAAGGCAGCCCAGAGTCAGGGTCCCGTCTCCTGACACAGACAAGCCTGGCATCAGGACAGGCTGCATCACAGGGGCCTGCTGTGCTTTCTGGAAAATGCATTGGTGGAGAAAGCCTGGCCTTCCAGGCAAGGAAGGGAAAAGAAGGTCACGAGCAGAGAAACACGGAGGAAAATGATGCTATCTCACGCAAGGTGAACTCTGCCCATGGCCTGTTTGTGTAAATAAAGTTTTATTGATACACAATCAGGCCCCGTCATTTGCATGGTGCCTGTGGCTGCCTTTGTGTCCAGTGGTCCCAACAGAGTGTCCTGTACTTTCTAGCCTCTTGCAGAAAACATTTGCCAATCTACCAAACAGTATTATATAACTGTATACAGTTATCTGTATACGTTCCAAGACCCCCAGTGGATGCCTAAAATCAGAGAGGACCCTATATACACATGTATTTTTCTATACAAATATTCCTATGATAAAATTTAAATTAGGCAAGTAAGAGATTAGCAACCATAACAATGAAATAGAACAATTAGCTAAACAACACACTGTCATAAAATCGGCAGCATCATTACTTTTGAGTTTGGGGGACATTATTAAGTAAATTAAGAGTTATTGGAACACTAGGACTACAAAACTATGACAGTTGAGCTGGTAACTGAGACGGCTACTAAGTGAGTAACGAGAAGGTAGCGTACACCACACGGATACGCTGCACAGAGGGAGGATCCGTGTACCGTGTAGGGCAGAGTGCTCAGAATGGCCCAGAATCTAAGAAATATTTATTTCAATGTTCTGCTTAATATTTATGGATTAGGGTTCAGCACTGGTAACTGAAATCTCAGCAAAACCAGGGTCAAGGAGAGGCTACTGTCTTCCTATGTACCCACAGCATATGTTAAATACCCACATGTGTAGCGTAAAATGGTGTGATTATTATTACACTAACATGTCGACTCCTTCCTGCGTGCTAGGCACTGGGCTAATGATTTTTTTTTTTTTTTTTGCCTGTTATCGCAGCCAATCAATTCAACCATTCACTGAATTAGGGCACCATTGCCATCATCATTATTATGATCAATCACGATCAAGAGTCCAGAGCCAGCCAGTGTCCATTCAAATCCCACCTCATGGGGCTCACAACCTCAGCCACTGAACCTCTCTGGGTCCTGGTTTTCTCTTGTGGCATGGGTGGCTGACAAAAGCATTTGTCATTCAAGGCAGTAGGAGGAAGAACTTAGCCGAGGCAAGAGAGGCAGTTGGCATTTTTCCAGAACTCTTGTTCCTGCGATTATCCTGACTCTGCAGATCAGGAAACTGAGGCACAGGGTGGTGGAGCCACCGGCAGCCATCACTGCCGGCAAAGAGAAGAGGATGATAAAAACCAGGAACTATGGAGTACACCCAGCACATGACCCTGGGGGACTTGGCCTGTCTCTCTCTCTCCGTCACCATGCTGGGCCTGAGAGTAACAGGACAGTGGCCTGGCTGGTCTGCTGCCAAGGCAATGAAGGGCTGCTCTTCCGCTCTTCCAGGGGCAGAGAGGCCAGCCTCGACTGAGGAGGAAGACCAGACAATGACAGCCCTGTCATCACACAGCCCCGGAAGAATCCACAGATGTGGGCAAGGCTGGGGGGGACAGGCCATTGCTGCAGCTGCTGGGCTGACCCGTGGGCCGCACATGACAAGCCTGGGGGGACCGATGGGGTAAGGAGGGATGGTACCATTGTTAATGTGTCACCTGGCTAAAAGAGCCGAGGCCAGCTTCCAAAGAAAAGTGAACACAGGTGAGGAGGGGCGGAGCAACGGCTTCCTGGCTCTAGAGCAGATGTCCACCTCCTTGGACTTCAGCTGAGAGGCTTTCTCTGGGATCCACAATCACTTGTTTCCAATTTTGGCCCCATCAAGCCACCTTCCCTAGCCCCAGCCCAGGTTGGGCCAGGACCTCGCCAGGGACAGAGTCTGCCTCCTGGGATCCTGGGTACATATGCACCTGAATGGGCTCCGCCAGGGAAAGCTCTCTAAGCAGAGGGCTCACACTCAAGTGTAGCAGGGAACTTAACCCTCTGAGAACACCACAAGGCTTCCACTCAAAGGGAAAGAATTCTCAGAAAGAGGAAAGGAAGGTGCAGGTGCCAGCAGAGAGAACCAATCACCACCACCAGTAGTCACAGCAACAAAGCCAACTTTCGATACTTTGTACCACCCAAGAACCCGACTTTTTCTTATGGAAAGAAACCCTGTCCATCAACCCTTCTCCAAGGACCACATTTCCCAGTCTAGCCTGGCTTTCAGGAGCTGCCTGTGGCCTGCTACCCAACATCCACTCTCCCTCCCTCCTTACCATCCACCCCTGGGGAGGCTGACCTGTGTGGATGGCTTCCCTGAGTGCCCTGCCTGCTGGCTTCCAGTTGGGTTTGGACAGTGGGAGCCCCAGCAGGACCCTGTGAAGAGTCATGAGGGCATTTATGCCAGTGAGTCAGTCTCTCTCTCTCTCTCTTCCTCTCCCCCTTCTTTCTCTTCCTCTCTCTCTTCCTCTCCCTTTCTCTCTCATCCTCTTTCTCTGACTCTCTCTCTCTCTTTTCCTCTCCCTTTCTCTCTTCCTCTCCCCCTCTTTCTCTCTCTCTTCCCTCTTCCTTTCTCTCTCTCCCCCCCACTTCTTTCCTTTCCTCCCTCTCGGTTGTGGCATTTGCCCACACCTTTATAAACTATCTCTAATTTGATTCTTGTGTCTTCCGCTTCCTGAGGAGACCCTTTAGAGAAAGGGTCTCACACGTGCGAGGCAAGTGCAGCAATGCGGAGCTACAAGCCCAGCGCCAAATCTGATTTATCTGCACCGGGATCCCTCCTCCCTCTCCGAGGAGTTGGCTCCACCCACAACACCAGAGTCACGTGACTGGAGCTTAATCCAATCAGAGCACCTCTTTTTTCCTCCCACATCCCCACTGATTGGTTCTGGCACAAGTACACGAGCCCACAGGCAGCCAATCAAAATCAAGAATGTATTCGCTACGCATTCTGGGAAGACAGCTGGGAAAGAAGAGACCCCGTCTTCAGCTGTGATCTGAGCAGAATGAAAGGGCGGGGATGGCGGCCAGATCGCGGAGAATGGAGCCAACTGCGGGGGAACAAACAACAAAAAAAAAACCAGATCCGAGAACCTGTCACCTGTTCCCCGCATCCAGTCAAACCTGCAGCCGAACACAAGTCAACAAAATTCCGTCCTCTTCCTCGCGCCCCTCTGAGTTCCTTTCCCCCTTGCAACCAAAGGGCACTGAGCGCTCACACAGGTAAATGCGATGGGCCCTCACGGGAAGCTGGGAAACAGATACTGCCAGGCTCCTTTCCATTTTGCAGGCAAGGAAACTGAGGCTTCCTGAAAGCCTCAGCGCATCTCCGTAGGAAAAGCTTTGCCGGTGCGGGACTGGGTGTGTGAGCGCCTGCAAACGTCGGGAAACCGCGAATCCCAGACCAACAACTCCTGTGATCTCGAGCGCCAGCTGGCACCGCCGCGTGATTGTGGCTAACAACTTATTGCATACCTCTTTTTTATTAATTATTAGTTTAATTGCACGTACTTACAGGGTAGGATGAAATTCAATAGATGTGTGTGATGTGTAATGATCAAATCAGAGTAGTTAGCAATTCCATCTCCTTAAACATCTTGGAATATATATATATATATTCCAGGAATATATATATATATATATATATATATATATTTTTTTTTTTTATACTGTGGATTGAACCCGTGGGTGCTTAACCACTGAACAATATCCCCAGCTCTTTCTCTTTTTTTAATTTAATTTTATTTTTAATTTTGAGGCAGGGCCTTGCTAAGTCACAAGACTGGCTTTGAACTTGCGATCCTCCTGCCTTAGCCTCATGAGTCACTAGGATTACAGGCGTGTGTCACTAGGATTACAGGCATGTGTCACTAGGATTACAGGCGTGTGTCACTGTACTCTGCTTAATACTTTTTTATTAACTGTAATAACTGTACATATTTTTGAAGTTCAGTGTAATATCGCAATATTTCAAAATAACTAAAAGAAGATTTTGAATGCTTCTAGCACAAAGAAATGATAAATGAGGCTATGGATATGCTAATTACTCTGATTTGAAGGTTGTACACTGTATACATGTGCTGAAATATCACACTGCACTCCTCAAATATGACAATTACATGTCAATTAAAATTTTTAAAAAAGAATTAACTTCCCCTTCCCATAAATTATAAAGTGTGATGATAGCTAAAAGGTACCTTAAACAAAAGACTATCAACTCATGGCTGCTATTGTTATTAATAAATGGTCATTGCTGAATTGGTTCCAGAAGCCCTGGGGGCCAGGGGCTGTCCAGTGACTCTCTGGGCCAGATTTCCAAAGGCCATCTGTGGCAAATACATCCTCCAGAGCACATCCCCTTGGCAGGGTCACAGATTGCTTTCCTCACCCAGAGAACTCGACCAGAAAAGGAACAGAGATGGAGAGAGGGGAGAGGGAGGGCAGCACCATGCCAGTGTGAATTAGCTTCCAGTCCAATCAGTGATTTCCATCCGCACCCCACCAGCCCAACCCAAAGCACGCTGGCGCATCCAAAGGCCACTGTCCTCCTCACTGGTCTCATGGCTTCTGTTCTTGCTCTGTCCTAATTCATTTCGCACACGGCAGTCAGTGGAGCTGTTCACACGGACAGTCATGGTATGGCAGCATCAGTGCCCTGACAGTGGCCTTTGGATAAACACCAAACTCCTAGGCACCTGCCACTGGGCCACTGCATGTGCTCATCCTGGCCAGGGTATCTTTCTCCCCATCCCAGCCCTCACCATAGCAGAGTCCCACTAAGGATTCTTTATCACCACTTCCTTGGGGGACACTGTTATATGCAGTTATCTACTTAGTTATTCAGTGCTGCTGGGGATCGAACCCAGGGCCCTGTGCATGCTAAGCACATGCTATACCTAGCCTGTTCTACTTGTTCCTCTTAGAGCAAACTGGGCTGGTCCCTCCTCACAGGGCTTATAGCATTTTTAATTGTAAATTAAATAAAAACCGCAAGTTATTGGTCATCCTTGCCAGACCGTAAGCTGCTTTAGAGCCATGACTGCATCTGTCAAGTTCATCGCTTCAATCCAGTGCCCAGCACACAGTCAGTGCTCACTAATAGGGTAGGATTGACAGCCTCAGCGCAAAAACAGACAAGATGGACAGGAAGCAAAACTCAGACAGTCAAGGAAGCTGTTCCACAGATCATCAGGGTACGAATGACCTTTTAAATAAATGGTGCTGGGACAATTCTTTGGGAATGTGAAGGAAATTGGATTCTTCCATAACCCCATACATAAAAATCAATCCCATGCTGATTAAAGACAATGAACTAAACTATAAAACTTTCAGAAATAATATAAAACATATCCATGGCCTCAGGGTGGAAATGATTTTCTTAAATAAGACACCAAACAGACAAAATAGAAAGGAAAAAATGTCTAAATTCAACCACACTAGAATTAAGAATGGCTGTTGATCAAAAGACATCACAAAAAGAATCAAAGACAAGCCAAAAGGAGATAGTGCCACCGTGCTATGAATGATGAAGGACTGGGTTCCAGAATATATAAAGATCCCCTACAAATCAATATGGAAGGAAACCTCAAACAAGCAACCCAACAAAACAGTAGACAGGCCGGAAACAGCGCTTCACAAAAGAGCACTCGAATATTCAGCTAATGTAAGCATTAAAACATGCTCACCCTCATTCGTAATCAGGGGACAAAACTAAAACCACAACAGAAAATCACCGCCACCTACTAGAAAGGCGACCATTTGAAAATCTGACAATATTCGACGTTGGAGAGAACATGGAACAGCCTGAATGCTCCGCTGCCGGCAGGAGTGGCAACTCATGCAAGTACTTTGGAAAGCAGTTTGGTAGCATTTAGGCAGGCTGAATATGCACACACCGTCTCATCCAGAGAGCAAAATCCACAGCCACCGGCGAGGTAGGCCAGACAGCACCCAAAGGGCATGAACAGGTTCATCATCGGTGAAGGACAAAACCATGCAGGAGACACGGTGACCACAATCAGGATGAGACCCCGCCAGGGGTGACAGTGAGCCAATAAGTAAGACCACGAAACCATTCGCAGGGCGCAGTTTCTTTTATAGACAGTTCAAACTGTGACGCTGCCTCAGGATGTGCCCTTGGGTGCTACATCGACAAAGGAAGGCAAGTGACAGATTCCTGTGATGTCCTCAACGTCCAGGAGGGAAGCAGGGGTCGGAACTGGGGACAGACACATGGGAGGGTCTGAGGAGGTGTGGCCTTGCGGCTCTTGACCTGGGCGGCACAGGACCCGGTTCGAGCCCCAGCACCACATACACAACCAAGTGTGGGAGAAACAAAGGCCAGATGGAAAAATAAAAAAAATCAACTCTCTCTCTCGTCTTTCCATCTCCTCTACCTCTGCCTATCTCATTCTCTCCCTTCTTAGTCGCTCTGTGTCCATTTGTCTGTCTCTCTCTGTGTCCATCTGTCTGTGTCCATCTGTCTCCCTTTCTGTCTCTCTCTGTGTCTGTCTGTCTCTGTGTCCATCTCTTTCTGTCCATCTCTCCCTGTGTCTTTCCAGCTCTGTGTCCATGTGTCTCCCTTTCTGTCCATCTCTCTCTCTCTCTGTCCATCTCTGTCTCCCTTTCTGTCCGTCTGTCTGTGTCCATCTGTCTCTGTGTCCATCTCTCTCTGTGTCCAGCTCTGTCTCCCTTTCTGTCTGTCTCTGTGTCTGTGTCCATCTCTTTCTGTCCATCTCTCTCTCTCTCTGTCCATCTCTGTCCCCCTTTCTGTCCATCTGTCTCTGTGTCCATCTCTCTGTGTCCATCTGTCTGTGTCCATCTCTCTCTGTCCATCTCTCTGTGTCCATCTGTCTCTCTGTCCATCTGTCTCTGTGTCCAGCTCTGTCTCCCTTTCTGTCCATCTCTTTCTGTGTCCATCTTTCTCTGTGTCCATCTCTGTCTCCCTTTCCATCCATCTCTCTCTGTGTCCGTCCGTGTGTGCCTCCCTTTCCTTCTCTCACACACAGACATGGAGTCAGCTGAAGTCAGACTGCAGAAAAGAAGACAGCAACATCAGGGTGGTTTATGAAGACAACGCTAACAGGGCCACGTGCGCAGACGAGACGGGAAGGGAACCCAGACACAGGAAATGAAAGGGCTGCGGACTGGGCGGAGGCAGGGCAGGAAATGAGAAACGGGGAGATAGGAGGAGAGACAAAGAAAAATGGGGAGCTGTGCTCCCTGCCGCCTCACCTCTGCCTTGCCTCCCTCCACTTCCTGGCCCTTCCTCCAGCGGTCCCTCGCCTCTTCCTCCTTCAAGCCACCTCCACACGCACAATCTCTCTCCTTTATGCCTTTACCAAGTGGCCGCCCAGTGCCAAAACCAGTGCTAAGCTGAAGGGACACAGGGTGGCCTGGCCCTCTGCAGTCGCAGCCCAGACTCTTGCCACCAGGACGCCGCGGCCAGGCTCAGGCGTGGACCAGTGGGCCACCTGCCACTCTCAGCCCCTCATTAGCTTCACTATCAAACGTTCCCAGCGTCACAAGTTGTAGGTCTTATTTATTAAATATTTAACGAGCAGAAGCCCAGCTGAGATGAAGCCGCTCGTTCGTGGCCGCCCTGGGAGCACAGCACATGGGGCCCTGGCTGATGGCCCACGAGGACTGGTAGCACCAAGGGGGGCCAGGCGGGGGCAGGCCCCTGCTCCAGCGGCAGAAAGACCCAGGAACACAGGGAGCTGGGCTCCTCCTGGTCTCACGTGGGTGTCCAGGGGCCATCTGCCAGGGGAGGGGACTTCTAAGAGCCCCAAAACCAGAAGAGGTAAACCCAGAGAGATGGAAGGAGGACCAGGGGCTGCCAGGCCCGGGGAGGGCAGGGCGGGGTGCAGGCTGGAGCAGGCTCTCCTGAGGCTGGAGTGGGGAGCAGTAGGTGGAGGCAACGTTTGCACAACACTACCCAATGCTGGGCCACGTCACAAAGGGTAGAACACTCCCCAGCTTGCAGGAGACCCTGGGCTCCTTCCCCAGCAGGGACGCCGGGAGGGCACCGAATGGTTCATCAGATGCTATCTGCATCTTACCTCTGCTTTCCTAAAAGATCAGAGGAAGCCCACAGCAAAACCCATTTATAAACAAAAGTTGAGCATCCTGCACTCCAGCTATTAGCTCTAAGGCTGCTGATCTCATTTTTAAAAATTAACATTGTTTATGTAGGGAGTGTTTACTGTCCTGTCCCAGGCTCCCTGCTCAGCACTTTAAATCATCACATAATTTACTTCTCAGACCCCCCGAGGGAGGTGCCAGCAGGTCCCAGGTTTTATAGAGAAGGAACTTGCAGCTCAGAGAGGGCAAATGGGTTGCCCAAGGTCACACAGCTCCAACTCCATTCTACCTGCTTATCCACCCAGTGGGCTCTCTGCCAACCTCAGCTGTACCTTAGAGACCCCCAGGGAGTTTTCAGAAATGCTCAGGGCAGCTCTGGATCAATCTTGCCAGCATCAGTGGGGGTAGAGCTCAGGGCACCTGTACGTTTTAAGCGGTCAGGTTCCATATCCTGTGAACTGAATCCTCTCCTCATTTACCTGCTCTTTGCTCTGTCTCCCTCCCCAAATGGCATAACAGCCACACCCAACTTTGGTTGGTCTGTTGGTTTCAGGGCCATCGTCAAGGAGGAAACCAAGAGACTATGCCACTTGCCGAGCCTGTGAGACCTTTTACTGTCACCATCAATTCCATCTTCACGACACCCCTGGGAGAAAATGAGCACTCTGCCCGTCGTACAGATGAAGCAGCAGAGGAGCCTCCCAGACACCACACCGCTGCCAGGAGGAACGGTTCTGACCTCCACCAGTGCCACAGGCCACGCCCGGCCCCACGAGGCCAGCACCTGCCCCAAAAGTCTCTCCTTTGCTAAAAGTGTGACTTCAGTGGTCCAAGCCTTAGTGTCCACATCCGTAAAATGGGAGCAGAAATCGACCCCTGAGAGATGGGGATGGGCAGCTGGAAGGGGCCAAGCCAGGAGGGATGTGATGAGGCTGTTACAAGCAGGATGGCGCCCTCCACACCAGTGACTGACAGCCAGACAGCCATCAGTCAGGCCTTCCTCAGCTCAGTGAGATGAGCTACTGCGTCCTCCCAGTTCTCCGGTTTCCATGTGCTTCTGGGGCACAGCACGTCCTCCTGACATGACCAAGCAGGGCGAGGAAAGACCCCCTGCAGGAAAGGGGACAACAGCCCAGCTGGTTCCACTCAGGTGTGGGTGGCCAGGTCCCTCCTGTGAGCCCTGGCAGGTGTGAAGGCGGCAGAGCTGACCGTGCCTCACCTGGCGAGGACAGGGCCCTGACATGAAGGGGTCACCAGCCTCCATGGAGGCACCCAGAAGCACCCAGCACCTGCTGCTGTTCTGAGCCTCACACCCACCCTGGGAAGTGGACACCAGGGGCCGACCCTGAGGCCCAGCTCATCGCGTGATTGCTCAGGACTATGTGGACAGAAGCAGAGCTGGGCAGACTCCCTCGAGCAGCCTGGCCCAACAGCCCGATCTGAGACCCAGCCTGGCGCTGCCCAGAGCCATCCTGAGCGAAGAGTCCCAGACACCCAGAGCATGCAAGGACTTTCCCACCAGGATGCCCACTGCAGGGCGGCCAGCGTCAGCAGAAACAGCGGGTCTGGAAACCCAAAAAATGACCCTGTTTCTATTAGGGACAGGTGCAGGGGTTCCCGGGAAAACAGGAGCACAGGCGCCACTTCCTCCCTGTGAGACGTGGCCCTCCCTGTGGCCTACAGAGCCCTGGACAACCTCTCACCAGCACACAGTAGGTGCTCAGGTAACACACTCTCTCCCACATGCCCTGAGGGTGCAGAGAACAAGCACAGTCCACGCCCGCCGCGCCCGCCTCGCCAGGAGCACAGGGAAAGTGAGGCGTGACTTAAAAACTGGGCAACAGAAGGAGGAGAGAGAAGGGAAGGCCGCCGCAGCTTTGGTTCCAACATTTCCCAACTCCAGCTGAGATTCCCTTCTATACACTCATCTATATTTATATCAACGAATCTGTCGGTAGCAAGCTTGTTGCCCATCGTGTGGGATCTAAAGTTCACAGAAAACTGGCTGAGACACCCAGCTAGGAAGAGAAACTGTAAATTAAATTTCAGTCACCCAAAAACCCCAACTCCGCCCACGCCCCTCAGAGAGACCCAGGACATCGGGATCTCGCACCTTCAGCGTTACCGACACCTTGGGTGGAACGACTCTGACAGAGAGGGCTGTCCCGTGCGTTGTAGGAGGTTTAAAAACATCCCTGGCTTCTACCCACTAGGTGCCAATGGCGTCCCACCCCACCGCGTTCGTGACAGCCAAAAATGTCTCCAGACAGTGCCAAAAATTCCTTCAGGGGCAAAATCGCCCCCAGTTCAAAAGCTCACGCAGCCCAGGAAACGTTCCAGATGGATTAATTCTTCCCCTGCTCCTCCTTACCAACATCTTGAATACAACAGTCACCTGTTCACAGAGTCCCTTGGAAAGATTCAAAGAGAGTGGCAACAGGGGTGCTCCCATCGTGGCCTTCGAGTGCCACATACAGACAAGAACTCGATTCCAAAAATTATCAGAACCTTGGACAGAGATTCTCGTGCAAAGATGTTCACGGCACTGCTATTTATAATGGCAAAAACCAACAAAAAATACAAATAATTAGAGGTAGCTACACGAAGAGTACGTCCGCAGAGTCAAATATCATCAGTTATCAACAACAGCTTTTTCCAGGTTGCTGCCAACCCATACAGCACCGCTGTGTGAATTTAAACAAGACGCCCCTTTCTAAAGTTGTTGGGTCCATCTGTCAAAAAATTGTCATAATATCTTCATTTTGTCAGAACGAGATACTTAAGCTTCCATCAGCCAGGATACGGAGATACATACACAGCTTCAGGGTGCCTAAGATATACGATATGCCACCTTTGAGGAGCGTGCAGCCTGTGCAGCTGCTCACGGACACCTAGCAGGTGGAACTGTGCTCATAGGTTTACGTCCATAAAATGGTGTGGCATGAAGCACACTCAAATGTCTTCAGACGTGATGGCGCACGCCTGTAATCCCAGCAACGAGGGAGGCTGAGGCAGGAGGATCACAAGTTCAAGGCCAGCCTCAGCAACTGAAAAGAAAATATAAAAAGGGCCAGGGCTGCGGCTCAGTGGTTCAGTGCCATTGGTTCAATCCCAGGTACAAAAAAAAAAAAGACTTCTGGGAGAATATACATGCATTTTCTATTCATCTGTACTTTAGATGTTTACTAAATTAAGAGGATAGGCCTTTGGAGGAGGTGACTTCTGGATCCTAAAAGAGGAAAAAGGAAAAAGGGCTGGGGGCACAGTCCACATGGAGCCCTTGCCTAGCGTGTGCCATGCAGACAAATGAGCTGGGTATGGAGAGAAAGGGTCGGGGCTGGGACAGAGCGCAAGGCGTACAGAATGGAAGGGACCAGCTCACGTGGGGTCTGATGGCCCTGTGACATCTGTCATCAGTAGTCCCTGGCAGGTGGGTGACAGTCTGGGGCATTCGCTCATCTTGCCCAGAAGACCAAGGTTCCCCCAGCCCACACCACTGGGCTTCATTCCCTCCATCAAGGGAGGAAAATCCAAGGAATTCTAGTTCTGGTCCCAGGGCTAAAACAGACAGAGCCAGAAGCTTCCAGAATTTCCATCTTTGTCAACAGCACTGCTTCTTTTCTTCACCAGATTAAATGCTCATGCAAGACCCAGTGCGGGAACTGTCGAGGGATGGGAGGAAGATAAATCCCTGTCCTGCACCCTTAAGAGGTTTTCCAATTAAAGAAATAAGGCAAAGATATACAGCATTGCTGAATTTACTAAAGCTCGCAAGATTCTGTTGGTGCTAGAAAGGACACAAGGACACAGGTAAGCAGAGACTCGCTCATCCCCAAGTCCACAAGAACACCAGCTGTCAGAGGGTTCAATGTGGACTCTCACCCTAACCATGCACCCCATACCCAACACCCACCCATCCTTCTTTCCACCCTTCAGCCTAATCATCCCAGCTACTCATCTACCCACAAATTCACCCACACACTAGTCCACACAGCCATCCACCCAATATCCACCCTTCCTTCCACCCAACTGCCTGTCCATCCATATGTCCGTCTGTCCATCTATCCATCCATCCATATGTTCATCCACCTGTCTACCCATCCATCCATCCATCCATCCATCCATCCATTCATCTATCCATCCTTCCTACCTGCCTTCCTTCATTCCACTCACCTGCCTGTCCACCCATCCATTCATCCGTCCAACCATCCATCTGTCCATCCATCCATCCATCCATCCTACCTTCCTTCCTTCATTCCACCCACCTGCCCATCCATCCATCCATCCATCCATCTGCCCATCCATCCATCCATCCTACCTTCCTTCCTTCATTCCACCCACCTGCCTGTCCATCCATCCATGTGTCCATCCATCCATTCATCCTTCCATCCATACATCTGTCCATCCATCCACCTGCCCATCCATCCATCTGTCTATCCATCCAACCATCCATCTATACCTCCATCCTTCCTACCTTCTTTCCTTCATTCCACCCACCTGCCTGTCCATCCATCCATTTGTCCGTCCATCAATCCATCCACCCCCTGGATGCCCCTCTTTCCCCCAAAGCACAAGGATGATTCATAACTTAGATGATCACACTGTGATTAGGGACAGGACAAACTGTCAAAAATCTGCATTGTAACAGCTCTCCCAAGTGACATTTGAGTCCACAGACATTTTTGGATATTACAATTTGTTCAAGACCCAAACACTTCAAATCCTTACAAGACCCTGACAGAAAATTGCCTATTCTTGCTGCTTGGATTTTTCTCAAAGATGGTAACCTAGGGAGAGGCTAGCGACAGAGTGAGGCTGAGGAGGGAGAAGCTGCAGGGTCTGGGATCGGGTCACAGAGCATGGGAGACAGAGACTCCAGGAGCATGGAAAAGCATTCCCAAGACGTGGGAGAAGCCTGCGTGGGTCTTGGATTCCAGGATCAGCAATCGAGAAGCCTGCCGGTGCTTCCCCTCGGCTTGAATCTTGGAGCAATATCAGTTGAGCTGATCTTTCAGAATAGCTAACAATGTAGACATCAGAAACAACGAGGGGCAGGGAGTTAAGGACCTTGGGGGTGAAAGGCAGAACCTTAGCACTTACACAGCTCAAGCAGTGCACCGTCCCCAGCACCGGGTCGGAGAAGCCCAGGCACGGCCACCTAGATACACCACTGTCCACGTGTCCCAGTGCTAGCACCATACGTATGCACGTGTGCTAGCTTCCAAGACAGGCACTATTGGAATCCCCTTGCACAGACCTGGAAACCAGCTCAGTCTGCTTTGTGCTGCTATAATGAAATACCATATACTAGGAAATTTATAAAGAAAAGAAATTCGTATCTCACAGTTTTGGAGTCCAATGTGAAGGTGCGGCATCATCCCACAGCAGAATAGAAGAGAAAGAAAGCAAGCAAGACAAGAGAGAGGATGGCAGGGGGGACTAACAGACCCTTATTCAGGAACCCATCCCCATGGTAACAGTGTTGATCCACTCACGGGGTACAGCTCTCATGACCTAATCTCCCCTCCTCACTCCAGTGTCTGGGGATCAAACCCAGGGCCTCACACGTGCGAGGCAAGTGCTCTAACACTGAGCCACTGCCACCCTGCTAATCACCCCAACAAGTTCCACCTCTTAACACCCTGCACTGGGAATTCAGTGTTCCACACGTGAACTTCAGGGAACACATCCAAACCACCACGGAGGCTGAAGCAAAAAACACTCAGGCGACTTGGTGGAGGTCACACAGCCAATGACTTGCAGAGTTGGGATCTGAACCCCAGTCACCTGGCTCCCGAACTCACACTCTCAAGGCAGCCACATGGCTTCTCTGCACATTCACTGTCAAAGCCTACACCGCAGGCAGCGACTCTCCGTATAAGCAGGAACCAGAGCTATCTGGTCAACCCGTCCTCTCCCGAGAACCACAAGTAGGTTGTGACACAGAGTGGCCAGTTTCTGTCTGATGGCTGGTGGCCCATAAACACTGACAAATCTCAGCTGGCTCCAGCTGGAGCCAGATTCCCAGGCACACAGACTCAAATTAACACCTTGAATTCATTCATTTACTAAAAAAAAATTGATTGATTCACTACAGCAACACTGTTCATAATCCCCCCAAAAGATAGGCATATCGCCAAAGTCCACCACCCAAGAAAATGGATAAATCATTGAATCCTCACCAAATGTAATATTACAGAGCAGAGAAAAAGATAATAAATTATCTGTTAATTACATTCAACAGGAAATGAATCTTAGAAACAGAACGGACTGAAAGCAGCAAGTTCAAGTCCCAGAAGATGTCGAAGCTCATGAGCAAGGAAGGTTAAGTGCAGATTGTTAAAGCGTGCACAAATATCTAACAAATTAAGGAAAAACAAAATGCGGGGTCTAAGACAGGGTTCGAGAGCCTGGCTGCCGTGGGGATTGGGTGGGGCGTAGGGGAGGAAAGCCAGCGGGGAGACCAGAGGTAGAAAGAAGTCACTCACTGTTCGGAGAAGCCCTGCTGCTCCCCAGACCTGCAGCGCCAGCACCACTGGAAGGAAGCTTGCTGGGGGCGCAGCGGGCAGGGCCATGGACCGACTCTCCTGAAGCCAGGCTCTGGGAAGGCTCCGCCTGTGTGTTTCAGCAGCCTCCAGGAGATGCTGGTGAGAAATTCGGCCCTGGAGCCGAAGGCGCTGACCTGGCAGGACCAGGGACCGCACTCGAGGACCAGCATTGTAGTTCTCGATGGTGGGGACAGCCCCATCAGGTCATCCATTACGTCAACCCTCAGTGTCTGGCGGCACTGGTTCCAGGACCTCCCCATCCTGCCCATGCCACAGGTACCAGAATCTTCCGATGTTCAGGACCCTTCTATAAAATAGCACAGAGCCTCACACATCCCCCTGTACATTTGAAATCTCTCGATGGCTTAGAGCTCTTGATGCTGTATCAAATATCATCGCACTTGATACAACGTAAATGCTATGTAAATAGTGTCACACTATCACTCAGGGAGGCTCCGGGGAAAGCTACCATGCTCAGCTCTTCCCCCTGAATACTTTCCACCTGCTGTTGGTTGAACGTGTGGACATGGAACTGCGGACATGGCAGGCTATCTGTGGAATTAAATACATAAAAATAGGCAGAGAGTACCCTGCAGTGGGGTGTGGATCTGGGTCTGGATTAAAGTGCTATCTTTTCATCTTGGGTGCAAGGTGACACCCCACAACTATGTATTCAGTCCCTGGAGGTGCAGGCTCAGGACGAGTCGTGACCACAAGGGACATCAAGCGTGAAAGGCTTCAGACTCCATCCCAGGGTTTGAAGTCCACTAATCTGGCCACGTGCCCTGTGATTTCTGGGTATGGCATCGTTTATCCTTCCTGAGAAGACGGAGGCGTCTGACTGAGCAACAGCTGAGATTTGCAGCCAGAGTTGCCTAGCCCCAAGCCCTGGACACTTCACCCCCACCCCAACATCACCTGGGCTCCTCTTCTCCCCTTCCAAACCTGTCTCCTAGGACCCTCATCCAACACATTCCCACTGCAAACACTTCCTGTAGCAAGTGACAGTCAGCACAGTCCCCACCCACCACGCCCACAATCCTCAACAAAGAAAATCAGGAAGGTCAGTGGCAGAGAGACTAACGCAGACTCCACCTAACCTCCCACAGCAAGTTCTAGGACTGCCCTGTCCTCTCGTTTAACACAAATCAGTCAATTTATTCTTGAGAATGAAAATTTAACATACATACATACATACATATCCCCCCACTGCTGGGGACAACTGGGCCTTGCACATGCTAGGAAACTGCTCTACCACTGAGCTCCACCCCTGGCTCTGAAAACACTAATAAAACTGCCTTAACTTTCTGTATATCACACAGGCCTGAACCGAGAACCCTCGACAGTGTGACAATCACATACTGGCATGTGGGTGTCTAGAGGGTTGCATTTCCCACAAGGCTGCACCCAGAGAGGGAGCTGGCACTCAGGCTTGGAGGTGGGGGCTGCAGGTTCAATGTGAGCACCTAGACCCTCCAGGAAGACCCAGGGCTCCTCCCAGTCTGAACAGGAGATTACGCCAGGTCTGACCGAAGCCACATGGCGAAATTGATTCGCACTTAGTTCAGGCAGGTCACTGCTCAGCTATGGTCTCTTTCGCACCTTAAAGGTGGTTTCCAAAAGCAATATTCCTTCCAACGAAACCGTTCAGCTTTTCAGAGGGAGCTAAACAACCGGTTGCCCCCTTCCTGGTCATCAGCACCATCTTCTCAGCCTCTGTCCCCAATCTTGGGTATTAAGAGCTCATCGCTAGAGTGACCAATGCCTGGTTTGCCCAAGACTGAGATGCTAAAACCAGGATGGCCCCAAAGAGATCAGGAGGCTTGGTTGCCCCACGCAGACAAGAGTCAATGCTGTGGCTTCTGAACCCCAGGTTGCTCAGCCCACCCACCGCTCCCTCTCCAGGAATGCTCCCTGAATTCTGTACTCTCCCAGCAATTAGAGAGAAGGAAGACGAGTTGGTGGCAGGTGGCGTGGGGTGCCCAAATTCTAACCTAATATTCGAGCAACCTTCTGTTGAGTTGGCTGTGGACTTCTAGGGGTGGCCACGGAACCAGTCCTGAGCCAAGGGTCTCCCGAGCTGGACTCCTGCCCAGCTCTGAAGGACAAGACTATGGGTGGGCGGGGCGAGCAGGGAAGCTAATTACACCTTAAATCGCTCACCTTCTCACCCACAGAGGGAGGAACCAATGGAGGGGAAGAGAATTAAATTTATCTCAGACCAAAGGGAATACAACAAAATGGGTCAAGGGGGCTTTTTTTTTTTCTTCTCTTGAAAGCTTCCAGAGAGAATAGCAAATGCAAAATGTCCAAGGGCTTTGCTTTAAGGAATGCCACATTCAGCCTGGTAAACTCACACTGGCTGTCATGGAGGGACCCACGCTCCCACTGTTATCCAGAGAGCCCCAGCCCCGGCCAACAGTTCCAAAAGAGGACATCGGTGACAAAATGACTCTTATTTTATGGCTCTAGCATTTTAGAGCTTCCTTTGAACCAGAGACTGTGCTGACCATGTTCCCCACCTGACCCCCTGACCTCCGGAGAACCCTCCCAGACAGATGCTACCAGAAGGAACACGCTCACTACACTTGGAAAAGAACCGCGGCGAGGGCAGGGGAGACGTCCGAACTCGGGGCCAAGCTGACCAGAGGCCAAAAAGCTTTCTGGCTCCTTTCTTTCTTCCTCCAGGCTCAGCACTAACTAGTCCCTTTCCCCAAAGCTGGCAGCCTCCTCAGAAATGCGCCGACTACCCAGCTCTTGGGTTCTGACCATCTCTGGATCAAGTCCACCTTCCCAACGGTGCCTCCTTTGCTGAGGAAATGCACACACGTCCTCAGTTCTGGGGAGCCACAGGGAAGGGGACAGAAGCCCCCCAAGTCACTCAAGGAAGACTTCATTCCCACAGGGCCACTGCTGCCAGCTGCTCAAAGGCCACCATCCCAGGGCCTTTATCAGTGTGAAAACCTCATCCCCATCCTCCCAGCCCCCAGCACCTAAAACCCCAAACAGGAGCAGATCAGATGTTGCATGATTTAGGTGAAGACAGGCACTCCTTTCATTCACTCAAACATCTGTGGGGTGGTTGCTTCGTGCCAGGCACAGATGGGTTGCAGCAATGAACGGGGCCTCGGAGCCCAACTTCTGACCAGCGACAGGCAGAACCCACGCGTTCCGTGCCACAGACCCCTCTTCTCCCCACCGCTCAGGCTCTGGGCTTGAAAGGACACCCCCAGTCCTTTAACACTATTTGGTTTCTCTATGTCTACAACATTCACAGCCCTGATCCTTAACTCCCAAGGCCAGACGTGTTTTGCGGTTGAGAAACTGGGACTTCCACAAGAATAACGAAGACACCAACGTCAAATGGCACCACCGGCTTGGAAAACCATCTGGTGGCCTCTTACAAAGCTACACACCCAGACCCTGCCACTCAGCAATGCCACCAATGGGTGTTGACACACACGAGGGAAGTGACATGGATGTTCCCAACGTTCCGCGAAAACCCGCGTACCAGCATCAGTGGCTGCTCTGCTAATGGCCCACGCTGGAAGAGCACCCCAAATGTCCTCTGGCTGGGAAATGGGTGAACAGATTGTGGAGCACCCGCCCTATTGGACACTGCCCGGCAGTGCGGGAAACAAACTCCTGATGGCTGCAGTACATGAACGGACCTCGAAGGCCCAGGGGAGCTCGGCTCCGAGAGCTACCTGGTGCTTCTATTTATATAACTTCTAAAAAAGGCAGGACTTCAGGGATGGAGATTGGGTCGCTGGTTGCAAGGAACTGGGGGAGCAGGGCACTGACTCAGAGGGGTGCTAAAGGATATTTGGGGGTGACGGTGATGTGGTGGTGGTAACACCATCACATGCATTTGCCACATCGCAAGGGTGAATTGTGCTACAAATCCCTCAGTAAACCCGACTTGTAAGATGTATGGAGGATCAGAACTGGGTATCCCAAGCACTGCCCATGGTCTGGCAGCATAAGGAGCCCCAGGAACCGGGGCTGGACAAGCAGAACCCCAAGTCCTATATCCCAAACCCCCTGGGCCAGAACCGCCGTTAACAAGACACCTGCACATTTACGAAGCGCTATCACGTACTGAGTCTCCTTGTCTACAATAACGCGGCTGCGTCCTGGAAAACTCCATCGTAAGTAGAAAATGCGTTGGATACCCCTGACTGCCGACCACCCCAGCTTAGCAGCACAGAGACCCAGAATCATCTCTTCCCCTCATGATTGCAGGGCCCACAGGATGAGAAAAGATCAGATCACACACTCCGGCCTGGAGAAAGACCCAAAACCAGAACTCCAAGTATGGTGTCTACCACACGCAGATCCCTTTCACATCAGCTGGAAAACCCTACACTAACCACCCGAAGCCAGGCGCATCTGTACACACAGCACTCTGGGGGAGACGGGAGTGGGAGCCCTGGCGTCTGCGGGGAAACGTCTCTAAACGCGCACCAAGTGGGTAAAAAAAAAAGCTGTAAGTTAGGACTGTGTGCGGCCTGGGGCTCAGGGGAACAGGACTGGCGGCCCAGGGTTCCACCCCCAGCAACACCAAAGAGAAAGAAGAAGACAGTATGAACTCCATTCTGATTGGGTTTTACCTCCAAATGGGCTCATCTTTTGGTTTATGGAGGCTTTTGCATTTGGGAATTGTAGGTAAGGGATTGCACCCTTGTTGAAAAGATTCCCAGTGCTAATACTTCCCAGAATTCTGACCTTCTGGAACCAGCCCATCTCGTAGAAGGATCCTACACGGTCCTGCCATCCTGCCCTGTACAGCAGCTCCTTCCAGAACATTCTATTTTTCAGGACAGGCCTCACAATGTGCTCTCACATCTTGCAGGGCTCCCTCTGCTTCCCATACAGAACATTTCTCTCTTTAAAGAACCTTTCAAAAAAAAAAAAAACCCAAAACCTGGAGGAATGCCAGGGAGCCAAGGTCCACGGCTCCGATGTCAACGTGAATTCTCGTTCAGTTCTTGTAAACGTGGATGCAGAGCTGGACGTGACTCAGGGGACGCGGCACGCAGACCCACGTCCCTGGCTCTTGCAGCGGCTCGAGGTCTACAGTGGGAAACCTGCTGGCATAAGGAGGGCTGGGAAGGTGACACTGGCACTTGGTAACACATCAGAAGGAACCAGAAGCATTGAGTGGGGGCCCTAGGAGAACTGACAGATGCACCTTCCTGTGCTGACAGAGCTGAGCTCTTCCCAAGCTCCCTGAGTCCACCTTCTGATGAATGAAAACGTGGGACCAAGGCGTGGGACCCAGCTGAACAGGAAAAGGGCCGCGACGTGAATCTGAACAATAAACTTCCATGTTGGTTGTCTTAGGAAGAGAAAAGAGAAAGGAACGGGAAGGCTTAATTCTACCATGGTCGGGAGTCGGAAGAGGAAGGAACCGCAGTGGCCAATTGGCCCCTACCGGAGGGGCAGAAAGGCGCACCACACAGGGGTCCCCGCTAGGAAGCTCCTCTCAGATGCTGCTCACACAGCCAAGTTCCTGGAACATTCATTGCTCTCCCCTCCTCAAGACAGCAAGGAGACTCCTTCCCATACAGCCCCACACTGCTCAGCAAACACCACGTCCAAATGCATGCCCTACTACATGCACATCAAAGAGTGGTAGGGGCGAATCCACTCCAGGTGTAGATCCAAGGGAAATGCAGAAAACAAAAAATCCAACAGAAGACATGCCCACAGAGAGCCTTAATGGCACAACCGGAAACCAGGCAAATGCCCATCCACACGAGCGTGGATGCGTAGATCGCACAGTCACACAGGAAAACACCACCCAGCTATGAGCAGAACCAGCTGTAACGGCTTGCAGCAATCTGGGCACACTCAGACGTGAGCAGAAGCCAGGCGCAAAGAAGTATCAGGTGTGGTTCATTCACATTAGCTTTGGAAGGAGGTAAACTGAGTCTGTGGGGTTAGAAGTCGTGATGGTGGTTACCCTTCCCTGAGGTGGGACGAGGAAGGGGCAGGGGGGAAGGTCCCAGGGAACCCGCTCACCTTCTGTGTCTTGGCCTGGGTGTCAGCTGAATGCCATGTTCATTTTGTGAATGTTTATGCAGCTGAACCTAACTTGTGGATTTGCTGTGCATACATTAGACTCGATCCTCAAAGTTCAGAACAAGTACTTAGACACGTGGGTTGTTTTGTTTTTAGTGACAACAGTATTTGATAAACAAGTCCATGTTCTGGTTCTGCCCTGGTATCCTGAAACCCTGGAATTTCCAGTCCATCTCTTTTCACTGGCCTGGATTCTTTTATCCAGCTGCCCCAGGTCTCTGTCCCTCCTCTCTCCACCCTGCTCAGAGAAAGCTCAGTGTTGGAAGACCCGGCTTCCGCCTGGCGGGTTGGGGATGGGGTGGGAGCTTCTGGAGTGGGACTGTATAATGTGTTTGCTACCTCAGGCCAGAGAGAGAACAAAAACTCTGCAGAGAGAGGGGGAAAAATGCAGGAACTCATCACAAAGCTAGGAAGAGCAAGAAAGCCTTGGGCAAGCTGGCCTAAGAAAAGCTGAAGTGCCCCCCAGTGCCCCAACTCACTGGCGTCTGTCCCCCATGATTCCTCCTCCCTCGCCACCAGCTCTCTGATCCACAGGACTCGGGAGGGACAGGGGTGAGCTAAGGACACACAGAGGCCTCCCCACCTCCTTCCCTTCCTCTTAGAAGACTCCAAACTCAGGTTCCAGAAGGTGGATCTAAAGCCATTTTCAACACAGAAGGATGTCAGTCGGGTGAGCCTCGGGCGGACAGTCCCTGGAGCTAAGTGTGCATACTCTGAGGACTCGTCAGCCTCCAAGCCCCTCACCACTCGCTCTGGGCAGAGCGATCCCATCACCCCTGAGCACCTGACTGGGCCTGGAGTGTGCATGGTGGGCTTTGGGCGGGGGTGACCTCTAACTCTTAAGGACAGTCTTTTCATGAGGTTGGAATTTAGGAGGCATAGTCCTTCCCCCTGCCCTGACCACCAGTGAAGATGACATTGTGGTTAGGGGTACACCCCCTCCAAAAAAACTGACTTCCGCTGAATCTTCATTTTCACCAACCTCCAAGTAGACCATTCACACACTCCAAACCTAATGCTCCCTAATACGATTCCAACACCCAGAAGCCAACTATTTCAATCCCCCCGGAAGTGAACCTACCCAGCATGGTCCTTAAATAGCAACCCCAAGATCACAAGGGCCCAGCCCTGTGGAACATACAAGAGTCAAAATCATCCACAAAAGGGACAGAGCCCCAGGGACCCGCCCGGCCAGTTCTTTTCTACACTGAAGGCAGCTGGCTGGAACCAGGCCGAGAAGTAGCACATTTCAGCATGGCATGGTGGCCAGCCAGCCTGGGGAGCAGGGTGTGTTCCCACCCCCCACTTGGAATCTGGGTCATACTTAGATAACTGTTAGAAAGCCCAACTGACCACCCACCCTTGCCTGCCTACATCTCCACAGATGTGAAGCCCTGTTCCAGGTTTGTCTGAAGCAGGCAGGGATTTAAACAAACACGGGAGAGATTGCATTTTGATAACTCAATGCAGGAAAACATGGTCTTCATCCTCCTCCTCTGAGTCTTTAAGAAAAAAAAAAAAAACCATTTACCTGCCCAAGACGATCACATGGAGGCTGATTCTCCTGGTGTCCCCTCCCGGCTCCCCAGGGTGGGAGAAGCTGAATCCAACCCCAAGCTGGACATGGCCCCCAGAAAGGACCCAGCTCCCTGGAAAGGACCAGCGCTTGGGTTTTTTCTTGTCCTGCCTTTCTTACTGAAATGGCCCAGGCTGGGTCTTCCCAGGCCGGGGTCCCAGATAAGGCAAGCGGATGTTTCTTTACACCCAAAAGATGAGGAGGTGCTGGCAGCGACGGAAGGAAATGGGACCTACAGACAGGGGAGGGAATTAGTGCCCCCAACCCGACACCAGACACCACCATCTCCAGAGCAGGTCAGCAGCGGCCCACCCTGGGTATTCGCTCTGACAGCGCTGGCTTCTCCCGGTGAAGGCCACATGGTCTCCGGCTTGCGCTTGGCCCCGGGAGCCGCCAAGCGCCCCGCCCTGAGTGCAGCCCCCATCTGGGGAAAGGCAGGGAAGGAGAAGTCCGAGGTCCAGCTCTGGAGCCTCCTGTGGACCCCGGCGAGGGGCGGCCAGGGCCCCCGTGCTTCCCCTGCCCTGTGGCCAGAGCACCCAGGCCCTGGCCCAGTGCGAGCCCATCCGGGAGAAGTCAGCCCCCTCCAGAACTGGCTCCAACTCCCCGCCAAGGCCCCGGACCGACCCCAGGCCCCGGATCTGCCTCTGGACCGGGTCCGCAGGAGGGATCCACTCTGCCCCAAGCCCCCAACCCACCCCCAGGTTCCGCCACTGTTCCACCCGGCCGGGGCGCGGAGATGGCTGGCTCTGCGCCCCGGCGCCCCTCTCCCAGCCCCGGGAAGATCCCCCCAGCTCCCATCAACCCCCGGGTCCCTCTGCCAGCCGGGGAGAGGGGAGGCGGCGGAGGAGGGGGAGGCGCAGCCGCCGGCCCGGCAAAGGATATGGCCATTCGGTGATCTTTTTGGCGTATTTTCTCACCACGTTGTCTTCGCTGAAGAGGAAGAGCGAGCGGTTGACCGTGAGGCAGTTCTGTCGGACGGGGATGGGGTTGTAGAGGGCCATGGTGCGCGCTCTCTGCGCCATCGACTGCTTGTACACCCTTTGCGCCCCGGGCTGCCCGCCCTGCCGGCTGCCCCCGGCTCCGCGCCCGCCGCCGGCGCCCACGACCACCCCGGCGGCGGCCCCGGCGCCTCCTCCGCCGTAGCGGGCCGGCATCTCGTCTCCGAAGCGGGCCATTCTGCAAAGAGCAAAGGGCTCCCGGTTACGCTGCGGCGAGCGCTGCGGAAGACGCGGCCGCTGCTGAGGCTGCCGGGGCCCGGAGCGCGGCGGCGGCGGCTGCTGCGACTGCGGGGACGCTCGGCGGCCCAGCCCATCGGGCGGCGGCGGCCGGCGCCTCGGGTCGGGGGCTCACGCGGCGGCTGCCCGGCCCGCGCCGGGGATCGCAGCTCGGGACATCTTCCCGGCTGACCCCGGGGAAGGCGGGGCGGGCGGAGCGCGGGGGCGGGGCGCGGGGGCCGTGGGGGAGGGGCGGCGAGCGAGCAGAAGGAGCCGCGGGAGGGATCCAGGCAATCCCCGGCCCACCCACTCCGGAAAAAATCCGTTAAAAAATACGCCCCAACGCACACCCCCTTCGAGACGCGAACGGCTCGCGAAGGACGCCCCCCGGGACGCGGTGGCCGCTGCAGATTCCTCCGAGGTCCGGGTCAGGCTGGCATCTGGCAAAAGGAGTGAGCTCGGCCCATTTTTTTTTTAAATGTATATTTAAAAATATATATAAAGATAAAAACCAGGTCTTTGCTAAGGAGAAGGCAGCAAAAAACTACAAACCCTCCTTCTGCTTTGCTTGACTTTCCCTGCCCTGAAAAAGACTAAAGAGCTGTAGCCCCCTCCCCCAAAATAAAATTAAATGAAAATTTAAATGAAGAATTGGCAGGGGAAAGGAAAGCTGGGGGAGGGAAACGCTCCGGAGGGTTCTTAAGGAGTCTTCACACCGCAGAGTCCAGGTTTAAAAAAAAAAAAATTTTTTTTTCCATCCTGAATCACCAGCAGCTGCCTCTTGAGCTCAGGAAAAGCATGAGTGTTTGTGTGCGCGCAGCGTCGCGCTCAGCCGTGTCTCATCTCGGGGTTAAACTGCAGCAAAGAAATCCTGAAAATTCCCCACTGGGGTGGGGTGAGGGAGGAGGAGAGAGGTGCGCTCCGCTCCGTGGCTGTTCCTGGATGCGGCAGAGCCTGCACCCACCCCACCCCCAAGTGCCTCCTCCTCCTCCTCCTCTGGGCTCTGCTAAAATAAGCCCGGGGTGGAGGGTGCGAGCAGAGGAAGCAGAGGGGGAAATGCGCGCTAAGGTCTGAACCCCTGGCCGGCAAGGCTCCAACGACGAGAGCTGGGCTTTGAACAGCAGAAGGACCCACCCAGGCCGCGGGCACATGATGGCCCGCGACCAATCGCCGCGGCGCGGGGCACCGGACTCGGCGAGTTTGTGCGGGGAGAGGAGAGCCGGATGGTCGCGAGGCAGGGGGCACTTGGGACGGACTCCTCCCCGCCTGGGCGAGACCTTGTTTTCCACCGGTGCTGCTATTTCGGCATCCAGGGTCTGGCAGGGAGAGGGAGAGAGGGAGGAAGAAACTTCAGGACGCAGAAGGGGTTCGGGTCTAGAGGTGCAAATGGTCGATCGCTAAACAAATTTGGGTCTGTTTAGCAAAAGACAATTTTTGAAGCCTGGAAGAACTGAGAAAACTTCGGTAAAAGTTTGCAAGCCCTGGGGCTCAGCGTAAGGAGCAAAGGGTATATCCCATCTTTGAGACCCTCCAGGTGGCGATCTGAACTCCCTGAGCAAATAACCAGGCCGGTCCTAGAGGGCTAGATGGATCTTCAGGGAGTTATATGGGGTTTACTTATCTCCAGAACCACTTTGATTACTTTTTCTTCTATTACGAAATTCAATAAACAGAGAAAACGCATAAAGCATAAATGAGCAAGTTACGAAATTGCTGCGAAATGAACATTGTTAAAAAACAAACCCACAGCCAGAAATGGAACATTACTAGCTCCCCAGGAACCTACCCACACACCATACACACTTTCCTCCAGCACTAATCTCTACCTGACTTTTGGACTTAACTCTTTATAATTTTACTGCCTTGTTGTACAGACAAACTATGCAGTTTTGCTTTGCCTGGTTTTTGGCTTTTACATAAATAGAGTTACATATTATGTATTCTGCAGTATCTAGTTTCTTTGGTTCTTCTACACTATGTGTTTAAAACTCACCTATGGTCACATATAGCTCTGTGTGAGTCCTTTTCTCAGCTGCATAGTATTCCACTGAAACAAAGCGTCACAATTTTCTTATGCACTATCCTGTTGGACATCTGGGTTTTTTCCAGTTTGAGCATTATTGCCTCAAATCCTCTTGGTATATGTAAGAATGCATGACTGTAGAAATAGCCCTTGGCACAGAATTTCTGGGTCCACAGGGAATTCATATCTTCATGTTAATAAGATGTCAAACTGTCTTCCAAAGTGGATGTACCAAGAATATTTGAGTTTGCACAATGCATGTATAGACAAGAAGGCAGGGAAAAGAGGGGACAAGCAGGATGAAGAAGGCAAAATATACATATTTTTTAAGTCTTAGCTATCTGAGTCCTAGTTAGCATCCCACGTCAGTATTTGAGACCATTTGGAACACTCTGGAAAGGTTGTTCTTTATATACATATTATCCATTTTGTGTCTTTGCAGGTTACCTATTTAAGATTTTCTAACTTGTCAAGCTATGGACAAAATGATTAAACCAAGAGTGGTCTGTAAGGAGATGGGAAGGAGGGTCCTCAGATCACTCATGAAAGATCAGTTAGTTCTGCTCTCGAGATTGAGGCAGGCGACGGCCACCACGGAACAGGAAGCAGCCACCTCTGTGTGGATGCTGAGAGCCAGTCCCACAACACGAGTGCCTTGTGCAAGGTGGGCATCGACGTCCCAAGAGACAGTCGAGTCTCCCTGCAAGATTTCCACAGACCCCAGCGTTCTCCAAGCAAGAGTGACATCTCCAGCCCCAGCCGGGGTGAAGCCTGCTTACGCTCAACCACACACATGCACGCCGTGAGGCTGCGGAAGGTTTAGAACTCGCTCACGCGCGGCTCAGGGTCTCAAACCACTGGACTCCGGTGCTCTGAGGGACGGAGTGCGTTCTGGTAGAACCACTTGGCAATCCGGCTCCTTCTGTCGATGCGGGATGGGTGAACATCCTTTGACCCCACGATCCTTCCCCTGTGCATGCATTCAGGAAGAATGAGAAAGAAAACGTGTCCACAGACAGATGCGGCCCCGAGTGGACAGCACTCTTCACACAAACTGAAAACCAGAAACTTCCAAACTACAGCGATGAGAGCCCATGAGCATGAGGGCTGAGCTCACAGACTCCATGCTGAACTGGAAGCCGGACTCGGAGAGTGGCGGAAAAAAACGCGAGGCCATCAGAAGCCACCGGGGTGGTCTCCTTGAGCGTGGGGCGTGACCAGCCTGAGGGGGACCTGGGTTTCCACGAGGGTGACAATTGCACGGATGTGTTCATTTTGTACACAATGGACGGGTGTGGTTTTGGGTGTGTGTTACATCTCGGTAGAAATGCTTCAGTGCTGCTGGATGTAGGGCCACCATTTATCATGTGATTTTTTCTATAGAGAATCAATTTTTAATAGTTTTTCATGTGGTTTCGTTGCTCCGACACTTCATTGTGTATGTGGTGCTGGGGTTCGAACCCGCGTCCTCACACATGCCAGGCAAGCGCTCTAACCACTGAACCACCGCTCCAGCGTAATTCGTAATAATTCTCTTTGTGTTCTTTGACCACAAATTCCCTACCACAAACTCAGACCTCTCTTTTACCAGAGAACAAAGAGGATAGAACTTCAGGGTCCCCCAGCCCAGGGAGAAGAGATTCACACCAGCTGTGTCATAAAAATTCAGCGTCCCCAAGCCCCCATGCTGGGGTGTAGCCTGATGTGGCCACCACTGCTCTGGGAGGGGACCCTCCTGGCCTCGCTTTCCTGGCTTTCTCCTGTCATCAATGCGGGGGCTGCTAGCATTTGGGGCTGAGCTGTGCTGTGAGAGCTGTCCAGCTTCCCTGGCACAGACCCCTAAATGTCAGCAGCACCCGGTTCATGTGCAACCCACATACATTTCCAAAGCCCCCCACCATGGTGGCCGAAGGCTCTACCCTTTCACCAAATGTTATTCCAAGACTTTGCCTGATTATGAAGTTTGAAATGTTGGGTTTTCCTTCTCCTTCCTCAGAATTTTCTCAAGTCCTTCAATGCCTCCAACTGCTACGCACCTCTCTTCCAGAAAGAACTCAACCCATTTGCTTTACAGTGGGACAGGGTTTCAGGTATATTAGCCTTGTTAATTCACTTTGCAGAGAACAAACTATTCTTTTAGCCAAAGGAATGAATCTCTAATACCACAACTTTGCCTATCACCTAGAAAATGGGAATAGATGGGCAAGAACTCTGTGTAGGCTCCTCAAACAAGGTCGTTCCTTGATCCTCCCACTAATACAAATTACTAACGTTGACCTGGTGAGGATTTAGAGTCTCGTTACCATTGCAGACAGAAGCAGTTAAACCACAGCCGCCAGGAACCAGCTCATCATTGGTTCTAAAATTTAAAACATCTGCCAGCTGGGGGTTTAATTTATCAATCAGCAACAGCATTACCATACTGGCTCTGAGGATGTTATTCAATTGAACAGAGCTGGAGCATCTTTGAAATAAGCTTCCCAAATACCTAACTTGCAGATCGAATTCATTTGACTACTAAAACAATCGCCAGCCGATCTAGTGGGTGTTGAGTGCAGGAGCCAATCAGCCAAAGGATGCTTGGTCTCTACCTGCTGGTCTTTATACCCATCAGGAAAGAGATAGGAGGTGGAGGATCACAACGAGGAAACCAAATCTGATCATGCAGGCGTCTGTGCATCATGATGGAGGAATGGGAAACTAATTTTGGACACAAAACTGGATTCAAATCCTAATTCCAGCACTACCAAGCTGTGTGTCTTTGGAAAGGTGCAGCACCTCTCTGAGCCTCAGCTTCCTCATGTAAGACTCCTTACCCCACAGGCTGCTGTAGGGATGCACTAAGATCAAGCGGATGAGACCTAAACTAATGACTGACGTGTAATAAGCAGGGGAGAACTGGTAATAAAGGTAAACAGACTGAAAAAAAATCATAGTTTGTGTGGCCAGGGATGTAGCTCAGTGGCAGGGCATTTGCCTACCGTGTGCCAGACTCTGGGTTTCATTCCCACGAGTGAAAAGGAGGAGGAAGAGGAGAAGAAAAATAAAAAATAATATATCATAATTAACCTTCCCAAACTGGAATCCAAATCTGTATCATTTACTAAGACTGATTCACTAATGGCTTATTTCTAAGTTCTTAAATAAACCTTTTCTTTCTGGAGTCATTTTAGATGTACAGAAAACTTGAGGGGATGTAACTCAGTGGCTTGAGACCCTAGGTTTGATCTCTAGTACCGGAAGAAGAAAGGGGGCAGGAGAAGGGGAGGTTAGAGGGAGAGGGAGGGAGGAGGGGAGGGGAGGAGGGGAAAGGAGGAGGGGAGAGGAGGGAGGGGGAAGGGAGGG
>PVKS010022107.1:0-34207 GCA_004027875.1 Aplodontia rufa | reverse complement strand
GGGGCACTCCTGGAGATAATTGCAATATCCAGAATATTTACACATTTTATACACATTTTATATTATCTTGTTAAAATCGTGTAAGGTTGTTCAAAAAATAATAAAAAAAAATAATAAAATAAAATGGCCATTCTGCCAAAAGCACTATATAGATTCAATGCATTCCCCATCAAGATAACAATGTCACTCTTTATGCATATTAGAAAAAGCATTTCTCAAATTTAAACAACAAGAAACCTGGAATATCCACAATATTGCCAAGCAAGAAAGATGAAATGTGGTTTCACAATACGAGATCTAAAATTATGTTTTAGAGTTGTAATAACAAAAGCAGCATAGTTCTGGTATCAAAATAGGAATGAAGACCAATGGAATAGAATAGAAGACTCTAAGACAAACCTACAAATCTTTAAGCATCTGACCTTTGACAAAGGGAGTCAAAATATAATCTATTCAACAAATGGTGCTAGACACACTGGACTTGATAAAAGTTGAAATCAGATCCTTACCTCTCATCTTACACAAAAATAAAATCAAAATGGGTCAAGGAACTAAGAATTAAACTGGCTACCATACAGCTGCTAAAAGAAAAATTAGAACCAACACTTCAGCATATAGGAGTTGGCAGTGACTTCCCCAAAATGACTCCCAAAGTAAAAGAATTAAAATTAAGAATCAATTAGTAGGATGCCATTAAATTAAAAAGCTTTTGATCAGCCAAGAAATTGGTTAAAGTTCTCAAGAAACAAGCTACACAGTGGGAGATAATCATGGCCTGTGAGTCCCCCAAAAGGGGTCTAATATCCAAAATTTACAAAGAACTCAAAAAACTTGATATCAAAAACACAAAATTCCAATGAATAAATGGGCCAGATAACTAAACAGAAATTTCTCAAAAGAGGATATTGAGCAAGCCAGTGAATACATGAGAAAGTGTTCTATATCACTAGTAATCATAGAAATGCAAATCAAAACTATATTAAGATTTTACCTCACTCCAGTTAGAGTGGCAAAGATGAAGAATGAAAACAGTAAGAAATGCTGGAGGGGTCTTACAGAGATGGGAACACTAGCACACTGTTGGTGGAACTGCAGACTGGTACAGCTGCTCTGGAAAGCAGTGTGGAGACTCCTCAAAAGTTTACTGATATGTCCACCATACACTGAAGCTATCCCTTTTCTGGGTATTTTCACAGAGGTGTTAGAATCGTCACATTGCAGCAAAACAGCAAAATCAATGTCCATAGCAGCTCAATTTACAATCGCTAAATTATGGAATCAACCTAGATGCCCCTCACTATTACTGGATCCAAAAGCTCTGATATGTGTATATATACACACACATGCACAGACTCACACACACACACACACACACACACACACAAATACACACACATATGTGTTCTACTCATCTATTAGAAACAACAATATCATGGCCTTGAAGGTAAATGATGGCAGTGGAAGAAATTATGCTGAGCTAAGTTACCCAAACCCAAAGACTCAAGGATTGAATGTTTTCTCTCTGACCAAATCCTAAAAGGACAGAACACTGATCTTTGTCTACACTGAGCCGTAAGATCACACTCTCATTCCATTGTAAAAAGCATAGTGCAATGGTGTGCTGTGTTAGCGCTCTGCTTCTTTAGAGAGATTGGTCCTGGTTCAAATTCTTAGGGTATAGGTAGAATTAAACCAATGTAGAGCAAACATATTAAGAGCCAATAATGACTGATTATAGACTTTGACATTTTTACACGGTAGTAGTTACAACAAATAGTAGTTACAACAAATCTCCATCCCAAATGGTCTTCTTACAGTATGACTTTGACATTCCACCTTAAGGGGTGGTATCAGTGACAGCTTTTATTGCCCTCTGAAATTGGTCAGGCTTATAACCATGGCATGTGACATTACATAACTTCTTAGGCTTGTCATAACAGGCAATAACACATCCAAATGGCTGTCTTGCAGCTCTAAGGAGGCACTTGAAATGCTGTGAGGAAGCCCACTTGAAGAGGCCAGGGGCAAGATCTAAGGTCTGTATACTTATGTCCCTCCAAAACTAACATGCTGAAGTCATTACCCTCTCCTTGATGATATTAGGATGTGGGGTCTTTTGGAAGTGATTAGGTATTGGGGGTAGAGTCTTTATTAATGGAATTAGTGCCCTTATGGAGTCCTCCAAAAGAGACCCACATCTTCTGCCATGTGAGGTTGGAACTAGAAGACAGCTACCTACGAGGAAGTGTCTTCATCCCACTCTGAGTGTACTAGTGCCTTGATCTTAGACTTTGCATTCTCCAGAAGAGTGAGAAGTGAATTTCTGTAGTTTCTAAGTCCCCTAGCCTATGGTATTCCATCGCAGCAGCTGGGAAGAATGAAGAAAGTATTTCATTTAATAGTCCAGGTGAAGATTCCACCTACATCCAACATCAGTAGACAAGCACATGAGTGCAGATGCCTCTAGAGGATTCTACTCCAGGGCTTTGAGTCACCAGTGTAATCAGGCATTCCCAGTGAAGGCTGCAAACGTCACACAAGAAAGATAAGCCATTTCCACTGTTCACTTGACTCAAAGAAACTAAAATTCAACATAAACTATTTTTGTTGATTTGAGGCAATTTGCGAATGATTTATTAAGTAGTAATAGTAATTGTAACTGCAAATGAGAAGAAAAGTGCTATCCAATGTTATTCTTAGTGAAATTTGATACAATTAACATAATAAAAATATTAGAATTTAACATGAGTATGAGCATGGTTATGTACAAACATATTCAAAAACTCATCTTAGGAAACCCTAAAATAATCAAAGTTTGATTTTTTTAAAAGAATAAAATTTAGTTGAAGGTTTGGCTGGCAAAAACTTATAGTTTGTTAATTCTTACATACCAAAGATGTTAGATGCTTAATTCAAAATAATCATATGAAATGTAAAAATTGCATTCCTTGGCTATATTTAAATTTCCATATATATTTAGGAAAATTAAATCTAAGTCACTAAAATGGCAGTTACTTTGCCAAAATAAAATGTATTAGAAAATAAAGCTCAGCATAAGACTTTAAAAATTGATTTAGAGAAAATCAACAACAAAATATATTCATATATGCAAGAGTATGTATGCATACATATGTGTGCAGCATGACATATGTGTGTGTGGATACACACACACACACACACACACACAATCACTATTCATCTGGAATGATAATATAAAAAAATCTCTGGAAACTAGAAGACCAGAGAAAATAAACATAAGATTTCTTGAAAATTCCCACTGACTTTTTCCAAGCGTTATTCAATCATAGAGAAAAGCCATTAGCATTATTCCCAAATTCCATTTTCATTAGGAGTCCTATTTCCTACTTATTTTTGTCTTTGAAAAGAATAGTACATCCCAGGGAATTTTTAAAAATTCAAATTTTACTATTTCCATTCCTAACCATGGTCAGCATTTGAGGAAAGCATTGTTAATCTTAGTAAAAGGTCATATTCAGATTATGCCTATAAATTTGATCGAAGTGAAACCATAAAATAGCAAACTCCAACTCTGCTTTTCCAGAAAGCCTTGTAAATTTTCCCTTGCAAAGAGTTGTGCTAGCTTAACATGTAAACGGGTGAAAAAATTTTCAAAAAAACTAATACTGCCTTTGAAAGAAGACAATGTTCAGAGTTGCTTTTAACCTACAACCTGGCCAAAAATAACTATAATATAGAAAAATCAGCATCATTTGGCAGAAAATTATACATTTGACCCTTCTGGAGATAAATGTACTGTGGATAAGTTATGATGCTCCAACTGAGCACAAGGCAATTACCCTGTTTAAGCACAGTTATATATCAAGGATTTTATATAGCTTTGAGCTAAGATGAAGGGTTAGGTAGTGACAGTTCTAGCTTTACAACTTTTGAATGTTTGCTTTTATTAGTAAGTGGAAGATTCATTTATGAAGTCCATTTAATGTAGTAGTAAACCCATTTGCCTAAGAATTCAACATGAATGAGTGTAAGATTGTACAGTTTTCATTCCATGTCAAATTGTGTTACAACTGGAAGGGATCTAGATGCACTCATTCATGAACTTCCCACTTTATATTCATCTCCCTTCTTTTATGCTTCTCCCTCTCTTTTTCTCCCTCCTGACCTTAAACATATCCTTCTTCCCTCAATTTCTCTTCTTTTTTCAACAAAGTTGCAAAAATAGAATCACAAAGTATTTTCAAGTCCATATAAAGGAAAATGATAAATAAAAGCAAATCATTTAGAACTTAATACATACTGTCCCATTCACTGTCCTAAGTGTTTTAAAAGTATCATTTTACTTCCTTCTTACAATAACCCTGTAAGGCAGGTGCATTAATCAGTGTTTCATGGCTGTCACAGATACCTGAGAAAAACTGTTTAGAGGAGGAAAGGTTTATTTGGGTTCATGTTTTCAGAAATTTCAGTGAATGGTTTCTACATCCAAGGTGAAAACATCATGGTGGGTCCAAGTCTAGTCTTTTGAGGGAACTTCATACTAATTTCCATAGCGGCTGTACTAATTAACAATCTTACCAATAGTAAAAGAATGTTCCTTTTTCTCCATATCCTCTCCAGCATTTATTATTATTTGTGTTCTTGATGACTGCCATTCTGACTCTTGTGAGATGAAATGTCATTGTAGTTTTGATTTGCATTTCAAATTGCCAATGATATTGAACTTTTTCATATATCTGTTGGCCATTTGTATTTCTTCTTTTGAAAAGTATCTGTTTAATTCATTTGCCCATTTATTAATTGGATTATTTGATTTTTTGATGGGAAATTTATTGAGTTCTTTCTTTATATATTCTAGATATTAATCCTCTGTCAGAAGAACAGCCAGCAAAGATTTTCTCCTGTTATATTGATTTTTTTCTTCACATTCCTAATTGTTTTCTTTGCTGTGCATAAGCCAATCTTTTTAATATCAGCTTTTAAAATTATTTTTAAATTTATTGGTTCTTCTTTTATGTATACACGACATAAGATACAATGCCATAACTACAAAAGCATGGGATTCAACCTGCTGGGTCTCCAGCCTTTCCCCTTTTCTTTCCTTCAACAACCCCTGCACTAGTTAGATATACTTGACAATAGGATAAGCATTGACATTTTTATAAAAGCGTGCTATATAACTTATTCTAGATTTTGAACTACCATATAACCCAGCTTTACCACTCCTCAGTATTTATCCTGAAGAATTAAAGTTTTCATACTATAGGGATGCATGCATATTCATGTTTATAGCAGAACAATTCACAAAAGCCAAACTATGGACCCAGCCTAGGTGGGTTTGTCCATCAATGGATAAACTGATAAAGAAAAAGTGGTATTTATACACAATGGAGTTCTATTTAGCCATAAACAAAAATGAAATAAGTCATTTGCAGGAAAATGTACAAAACTATAGACCATCATGTTAAGTGAAATAAGTCAAATTCAGAAGGTCAAAGGTCTCATTTTTTTTTTCTAATATGCAGAAGCTGTAGAAGTAAAAGGTAGGGATGGATACCATAAGAATGAAAGCAAGATCAGTAGTGAAAAGGGGCCTAGGGGTGGGAGGCGGGGAGGCAGGGGAAAGTGCCGGGGAGTGATACTGGTCAAATTATATTGCTATATTATGTGCATGTATGAATATGTAACAACAAATGTTATCATTGTGTACAACTATAATGCACCAATAAAATAGTATGGAAAGAAAAAAATATAATTGCTTTAGTCTGGTCATTCTTATTATTACCAATTAGCAGATATAACAAAGCATATATCCTCTGGTTGAAACCATGGTTGTTAAGTATCAACATGATAGCCAAAATAGTTCTTAAATTTCTGCCAAGTGACAAGGAGTGTTAACTATGGGTATTTTTTTTTAATGTATTTCTGGTTTTTGCAATGCTGTGGAAAATTTACTTAATTGTTGTGGACAAATCAAAGTGATTATATCATGGACTAAAGTGGATGTTTAAATCTGGGGACAAAGATAATTCATAGACCAAACTTAAAATAGTCTGTTTAAAAAAAATTCATGGTGGAAGAAAGGTGATGAATTTATGAGAGCCAGAAAGAAGAGCAGGTGAGAAAAGGAGTCAGAAACAAGATATAGTTCCCAAGGACATGCCCCCAGTGACCAATTTCGTCCCACCATGTCCTGCCTCACTGTAGTTTCTACCACATCCTAACAGTCCATTCAAATTATTCATCTATGAAATGCATCAGTCCACCGATGAGATTAGAGCCCTCATGATGCAGTCTTTTCCTAAAGGCCCCACTGCTGAATATTGTTGCATTGGGGACTAAGACTTCAACACATGAGCTTTCGGGGACATTCCAGATCCAAACTGTACAGAAGGCACGCCCATTACATAAAGAACAGAGGTACACCAGTGTTGCAGTGTGCCCAGTGATAAGGCTAACTCTCAGGAATACAGCATTTAAATCTAGGCAGTGTGACTCCTAAATGTGGTCTTCACCACATATTACATAAGTGAATTTCGTCAGAGGTTTTATTTATACTAGGCTAAACACATATTTTCAACTTTTTTTTTTTATAAAAATACACTCAATTGAGGAATTTTAAATGAAAAAGTACCTAAGAGCTCAACTTCTTGTTAGTTTTGGAAACATGTAATTGAATTAGAAAAACACAAGCAGAACTGAACTAGCGAGTATTGCTACTCAGTTTTCTCTATCTTACTCTGAAGAATATGCTAAGAGAAAATCCTCAAGTGATAGCTCCAATTTCATTCCTATAATTAATAAAAATCTAAATCCTCATGGGTCATAGTTTTAGGAGTTTTAGGGAAAGTTTTCTCAATTGCATAAAGAGCCATGCCATGTTCTATTCCCCATTTGAAATTGTTATTAAAGAATATATTTGGAAAATATCAGTGAATCTAGAAAATTTGGGTACCTCAGGCTTTTGCTTTCCAGAATGTTGAACTTTGTGTGTGTGTGTGAGAGAGAGAGAGAGAGAGAGAGAGTGTGTGTGTGCATGATGCCAGGGACTATTGAATTCACTTCCTTGTTCATGCTAAACATGGGTTCTACCACTGAGTTGCACTCCCAAATCCAGTCTCAGGAATTCAAAATTGGAATTTTAAATATTGGTAATATGCAGTGTTATACTGAAGGAAACATAGCAGCAAACAGACTTGAGTGAAAAACTCTGGTTTACCTATTCCCATTCATCATGCAAGAGGGTCTTTGCAAGGCTGTTTTTTTAATCTGTAAAGTGCCAATACCATTTTTTACCTGGTAGGTTAGTTATAAGGGGTTATATCAGATTATGTCAGAAACAGTGTTTGGCTCAGAGCCCATTCTATATAGTTTCATTAATTCTTGTTTACCTCTCATTTCACAAACAAAAAAATACAAAAATCTATCCATATCTATTGATGTTAAATTGTGTGATCTTTCCATTTTCCTGTTTTGTAGAAATCTAACAACTAGAAGATACATTTTTACGTTGCACAATATGTTAACATGAATTTACACTTAATGCAAACTCATTGAGCTTAATAAAGCAATTAATTGCTAAAGAAATACATGTACTTAAAATGAAATATATATTTAATGAATATATTTTTCTATTTCACAAAGTGTAGGGTATATTTATATAAAATAAACATTTGTCTGTGACACACAGATAACCTGAAAATTATAATACTCATATAAAGAGAAAATACCTTGGAATTTTACAAATATTGGCTGTAATACTAGTTTAGCTTTCTTTAATTAAATGATTCATATATAAGTAAATGTTTTAAATCCAGTCTTCAGACAGAAATCATAAACCAGCAGGAGATAAGCAATAGTCACTAACTACTATATTTGGGCAAGTTGCTTAGCAACTCTGGAACTGCAATTTTTTTAAGCTCTTTATTTCAGCTAACAAATATTTATTGAATACCTACCACATGTATGTTGCCAAGAGATAGACACAAACAGCTCCATGAAGAGAATATTTTTATCATCCATTCCTTTGAAAAACAAAAAACAAAACAAAACAAAACAAAAAACCCCCCACAAAGCTATTTTGCAGTGGCTTCAAAACTTGCCTGTAGTCTTAGATGAGGGAAAGGAAAGGAATTGAGTTTGAAAACCAGCCTGATAGCTTCCAAAGACCTTGTTGAATTTCCTTTTACTGACTATTGAGAAGCCCTAAATTGACCATCTTTAGAGTCACCCCATACCTGTTGTACACTCTTACATAACTGTCTCATGGTTACCCAAATCAGCATATTCAGGAGGAATAGGCATTATATCTCAGCTTTCTTTTATATTTCCTAGGGCAGTACTACTTGATGAGTGTTTTGTGGGGTGCTGTCAGTGGAAGGCTTGTCACGAGTCCCTGATAAGATAGGTATAGATATTAAGACTGCTGAAATTTTTATGGCAGTTTGACAGAATGATTTCAAGTCTGTTGAACCTAACGATAAAATGTTTGGGTATATGTCATATGCTTTATTTTTAAAACCTGATTTTTATCTCTCTGGCTCTTTTTGAAAATTTCAATTTGGGGGAGTATAAGTAAAGGACACTATCCCACATGTATCTTAAATGAACAATTTGATAAGTGTTGACACAGTTGTATACCCAGGAAGTCTTTACCATAATCAAGATAGCAAATATTTCCATCAACCCTAAAAGTCTCTTTGTGACCCTTTACCAAAATGTCCTTCTCTGCAGGCTTCTGGACAATAAATAAAAAGTGAATGTGATCACATTCCAATACAATTTAATTTATAAAACAGGCATCAGAATTGATTTGGCCTGTGGGGCATATTTTGCTGATCTCTTTTCTAGAGAAACATTCCAGAGACTTTGAAAAGAATTCTCAGTAAATTCAAAACAAAGAGAGAAACAAATAATTTTAATCCTAAGAACATGTGGAACCTGACTGAAATATTGTCAAAGCAATCTGAATACAGACTCCCCTTCTCCACAGTTTCCCTTTCTGTGGTTTTAGTCATTTGCCATCTAATGTATTCTGACAATATTAAACGGAAAATCCCAGTATAAGTAACTTGTAAGTTTTAAATATCTTTTATTACAGTATATTGTTATAATTGTTCTATTGTCAGTGATTGTTGCTAATTTCTCACTTTAATTTATAAATTAAACCTTACTATATATTTGTATATATAGGAAAAACATAATATATGTGGAGTTTGATAGTATTGAGGCTTTGGGCACCCACTGGGGGTCTTGGAATGTACCCCTGTGGATAAGGAGCGGGGTGTTTACTATAATTATAACTTATTTTCTATTTTGAGATGGGCTATTATTTCAAATCCTTGATTTGAGTTTAACTTTATCAAGTGATCTTTAGTCATATAGCATATGAATAGCTTTTATAATGGCTGCTTGATTCACAAATAGTTTTTTTTTTCTTTCATTCAAGTTAGCTATATGAAATCTATAACATTATATAGATGAAACAAGCCAGGAACAAGTTTAGGAGTAGACATTTGTAACAGATCTAAGTACTACATCTAAACAGATCCATTCTATGAGTAATAATTCTTCTTCACTGTGCATCCAAAATACAAAGTAAATAAGCACTTAGAACTCCCTGGAATAGAGAAAGCATATATTACAAAACTGTAGTCAGTTCCAGAATACCCTCTCTTTGCACACGGAAAGCACACATCTAGGAATGTGCCTCCCATCCAGCTCCTCACCAAATACTCTGAACTTGTGAATGGTGAACACTTACTTATCCTAACGTTTAATGGAATTTGGAGTTACCAAGGTATTAATTAGCTTTTCAAATACAAGAGCACTGTTTTCCTGACAATATAATTCATTGATCATAACAACACCACGCTATGCAACACTGCTTTTATATATACCGTTTTTGCAAAATGAATATTAACTTTCCCACCATCATTATGGGAAAAGTACAGGAAATGGAAAGTAGCAATAAAATGGCAATGATCCTATCTTTATTTTTTAAAATTTGCTAGACTTATTATGCTCACTGGATATCTATTAATCCTATTATCCTATAGTGTATAGAATATTTTGCTAGAAAAATTCATTATAAAACTACAGATTTAAGTAGAATATGATCATATAACTTGTATTACAAATTAACTTTCTCAGCTAATTTTTATATGAGAATAAAATGATTATATAGGGTATTCACAGAAGAAAGCTTTAAAGGACACAATGACATATCTAAAATTTGTAATTGGAAATCTTTTTGTTTTTTAAAGAGAGAGTGAGGGAGAGAGAGAGGGAGAGAGAAAGAGAGAATCAACTTTATTTATTTATTCATGTGGCCTTTGTTTCTCTGATACTCTGTTATATATGTGGTACTGGGGCTTGAACCTGGATCCTCAGGCATGCCAGGCAAGCATTCTAACCACTGAGCCACCGCTCTAGCCCTATAGCTGGAAATCTTACTTGTATTGTTTACTCAAAAGTAAACAGTTGTCAAATCATTCTATAGAAGACAAATATAACCCATATATTCCTGAGGTCTTTTTGTTTTTCTTTTTAATTAGTAACAGAATACAACAAAGATACATGAACCAGAATTTTTATTATGAACCATATTTCTATTCTACCTGAATGTGAGAAAGCTTATGCATCTGCCAGTGGCTCTTAATATCTCCAAAGAAAACAGGGCAACTATAAGATAAGATATTGATATTGATTTAGAGCTACAACATTGGAAGAACATTTTACCTGAAAATGAATATTTTTGCAGCCTCTGTATGAACAATCATATCAAATTAACTCTAAAGATAACCCTTTGGATCTGTGGATCTTTTCAACTTCAGAAATGTCTGAAGTTGAATAAGCTAATACCCCAGAAATGGAAAAGCAAGACCTTAATCTCACTCTAGGCGGTGTTTTTGCACACTGCATAGATTACATGACATTATGTGGGCAGGATTTTTCATAAACCCTGTCAATGTTCTACTGAAAAGGATGGCAGGTAAAAGAGCTAGAATCATAAACAATATCCTCTACTTTTTTATCATGCTATTTTTCAATCTTTATTTTTTACTTGTCTTTTCCATTACATTGTATGCTTTGAGGGACAAACTACAATTTACAGAATTGTAGTGCGTCACTACAATTCTTGTCACAGTGTTGATATTTAATAATTCTTTTTTTTTGGTACCATGAATTGAACCCAGGAGCACTTAACCACTGAGTCACTTCCCCAGCCCTTTTTATATTTTATTTGGAGACAGTGTCTTATTTAGTTGCTGAGTCTGTCCTTGAACTCATGATCCTCCCGCCTCAGCCTCCTGAATTGCTGGGATTACAAGGTATTTATTTATTTATTTATTTATTTATTGAGAGAGAGAGAATCAATTTTATTTATTTTTCAGCTGGTTTTTGTTTTTCAAAAACTTATTTGTGTATGTGATGCTGGGATTTGAACCTGGATCTTTGCACATGCCAGGGAAGCGCTCCAACTGCTCCACAAGCCCTGGGATTATAGGTTTAATATATATTTTTAAATAATAAATTCTATGATGCCATGAAACTCACAGAAACCAAAAGCTTTTTGTTGTTGCTATTAAAGAAACTGAAAATATTTACGTATTCACATATTACACTGGAATCACATATTACACTCAATTTCCCAAATTCAGATCAGCAGGTTACCAATACAAAGTCAATAAAGTTCCTAGATCAAAAATGGATACCTACTCATTTCTTCCAGTTTCTTCTGGAAATCCCTTTATGATCATTAATTACTCATGTAATTAATCTGAATCAGTTTGCTATGTCTTTATAGTAAATTCCCAATAGACTCTGTTGCAATGTAAATGCTGAGAAATTCTGTCAAATGCTAAAAATAATAGATTGTTGTGCTGGTGTTGTCAGTAATAGTATCACCAGAAACAGAAGTAGTATTAGAAATAAATAATTGTTGAATAGATGGGGTGGATGAATTGCTGATTGTCTTAAGTTTTTGTCAGGCACAATGCTAAGTAATTTATTTGGTACCTGAATGACAAGAAGCATATTTATTGTAATTTCAAGGATTAGGGAATCATGATTCAGAGTAATTATGAAATTGGCCTAAAGTCATATGTCATAGGAGTGTACAGAGATTAAATACATGGGCAAGATACAAAATCTTCTAAAACTTAGTATCCAGATACTTATCTGGTTCCCAAGTCCAAATGTGGTTCACTAAAGTAGAGATCACAGTGGGTACTACATCTATCAATTCAGAGTTTTTATCACTAAAAGCAAACATATTTGGGAGTTCATTTCCCTTTAAAAATGAAATATGTACTGGATGAATTCAATGATAACAATTATTCTAGTGGATAGTGCAAAATAATTACCTATGTGGAGAAGATACAAAACAAATTTCAACTGAACAATTTTAATGGTGGTTATCTATTTTCCTAAAGCTTAATTATATGGATGATTTTACCAAAAGAAAGAAAGTTTGTGATAAGGTTTTGAGAAAGAATACCATATTGGGTCTAAAATCTATGAAAATTAATAAAGTCTCAGGATCCATAATTAGGAGACATGATTCACTCTTTCAAAACCTGGTATAGTTTAATAATCAAAGACTCCCAGGATCATAAAGGGATTTCCAGAAGAAACTGGAAGAACCATGAAATCTCATGAAACTAAAAGTTCAAAGTGGGGGGAAACCACGAAGGATTTGAAAAGGGAACACGTATACACAATGACTAAAATACTAAGGTACCAAGTAATTCTCTTCTTAAAGAGAAATTAAAAGGACAGAAAGGCATTAAATTTCAGCAAAGCCAAAAGACAGGTATTCTTTTCTATTGATTTTGAAGTAATGTTTTCTAAATAACAATTGACACTAACAGTGAACTTGAATATATTACTCAAAGTCATTGTCACACAACTAAATCTTGGGAATTTCAAGCAATGTTAAAGTTTACACAAAATTCACTGTAAATAGAGAATTTCACAGCATTTTGTTGGTTATGGACCTTGCCAATGGAGTCCCTAAGTGGGAAACTAAGGAGAGCCCAGCAAATTTCCAATGACTTTTTATTTTAATGTCAGAAAATTCCAGTAGATGTTTTAGTCCACTTTTTCATTGTTGTGACCCAAAATCTGAAAACAATGTAGAGGAGAAAAATGTTTATTTTGGCTTACAATTTCAGAGATTCAGTTCATGATTGGCTGATTCCACAGCTGTGGGCCTGAGGTGAGCAGAATATTACAGTGGAACAGCATGACAGAGTAAAGAAACTCAGGACACAGCAACCAGGAAGCGGGGAGAGAGAGAGAGAGAGAGAGAGAAAAGGAGGGACAGAGGGAGAGAAGCAGAGAGAGTGTTACACTCACCAGGTACAAAGTATAAATCCCAAGGTCATAGCTCCATTGACCTACTTCCTCCAACTATACCCTACCTTCCTATAGTTACCACCCAGTGAACTAGATAAATCCACTGATAGGTTAAGGCTTTCATGCTGTGATCATATCACCTCTGAATATTCTTGCATGGTCTCACATGTGAAGATTTTTCTATCACAGTACCCCAAATTGCATGGCAATCTCACAGTGCAAACTACATTTAGTCCATTTCCAAGAGTCCATGTAATCTTTACAGTTCTATCATTATGCAGAAGTCTATGTCCAAAAAATCTCATCTGAGACTCAAGGCAAACTTTAAAAGATTAAGTTACGTATATCCAATACATAATAGCACAGTACAAACATTTCTATTCCCCAACAGAGAAATAGGTGCATAGAAAGAAGGGCTAGATCAACCAAGACTAAATCCAGCAGGACAAATAAGTCCTAGAGGTCCACATGCAGCACTGGGGCACATGGAATCATGATGTGCTCTCCAGAGTGCTTGTGTAATTCTGTTTGTATGTCTTTGCTAGCTGCAGCCCATATGGTGGTCTCTCTTGGCTTATTCCTGCATTTTCCTCAGCATACATTCCATGTTACTGGTATCTGTTAAATTTTGAGGGTCTGCACTACAACTCTGGCTTTCTTCTCATATCTTTATTCGTCACCCTTTCAGGGGCTGTCTTCAGGGATTCCAGCACTGATACACTTTGCCTGGATTCCCATGCCTTGGTGGAAGTCTCTTTGACCCCTTTTTCTTTTTTTCTCTTTCTTTCTTTCTTTCTTTTTTTCTTTCTTTCTTTCTCTTTCTTTCTTTTATTTCTTTCTTTCCTTCCTTCCTTCTTTCTGTCTGTCTTTCTTCTTTCTTTCTTTTTTCTTCATTCTTTTGGGACGAGGTACCAGATATTGAATCCAGAGGTTCTTAACCACTGAGCCACATCCCTAGCTGGTTTTTATTTTTTTATATAGAGCACAACACTCACTAATTTTTTGAGGGCCTTTACTAATTTGCTGAGACTGGCTTTGAATTTGCAATCCTCCTGCCTCAGCCTCCCAAGCCACTGGGATTACAGGTGTGCACCAACACACCCAGCTGCATCCTGCAGTTATGAAGAACCAGCACCACATGGATGATGCCAAGATCTTCCACCACCTGGAGTAGAAAGCCAGCCTACTGAGATTATGATTGCAGCATCCTCTGAGTGCTTGGGTGAATAAGCATAGTGAAACAACTTCCTAGGCACCTCTGTGCAAAGGAGAGTGGTCTCATTTCAAAGGAGTTTTTATTTTTAAACCCTGAAGCCTGAGATAGGTAATTTTTTTTGTGAAATATTGAGATGCCCTCAAGCCGTCTTTCCTATTATTTCTGGGTAAAGCACTTAGCATCTCTTTTGTAGCTATAATCTCTTTAACACAGTTATGGTTTAGACATGAGGTATCCCTGAAGAACCCATGTGTGAGACAATACAAGAAAATTCAGAGGTGAAATGATTGGGATATGAACACCTTAACCTAATCAGTGTATGAATTCCTTGATAGGGAATAACTGGGTGATAACTGCAGGCAGGTAGGGCATGGCTAGAGGAGGTGGGTCACTAGGGTTATGCCTCTAGGATTTATATTTTGTCTGTAGTGAGGAGAATCTCTCTGCTTCCTTCTGCCATGTCCCCAACTGTATTCCCCATGATATTGTGCCTCACCTTGAGCCCTGAGAAATGGAGTTGGTCATCTGTGAACTGAGACCTCTGAAACCATGATCCCCTAACTAAACTTGTTCTTCTCTAAAATTGTTCTTGGTGAGTATTTTGGTCATAGCAGTGAAAAAACTGACTAAAAGAACAGCCATACCTTTCTCAATTCCAGTTTTACTTACACTTTTCTGGTCAAATTGCAAGTTTCAAATCTGTGTTCTGCTCCTGATTATCATGGTAAATTTGGTGAAAAGCTGCTAGCATTTCCACATCAGCCCCTGAATGCTGTATTGCTCTGAATCTTCCTCCACTAAATTAATCAGTCTATTACCCTTAAATTCAGCCTTACAGAACGTCTCAGGACATGGGCAAAATGTAGACAACATCTTTGTCATAATGTAACACAAATGGCCTCTAGTCCAATTTCCAATACAGTCCTTCTTCTCTGAAACCTCATGAGTTCAGTCTTTAATGTTGACTTTCCTATCGACATTCTGGACTTGTGAGCTCCCACAGAACTGCCCATTAAACTCTGGGTACAAAGTTCTAAAGCTTTTCCAGCTTCCAGTTCTAAACTTTTCAAATTTCCTCCCCATGCATACCAGCTCCAATCATTTCTGAACCACAGGGTCAGCACTAGTCACAGCAACTACCCCACTTCTTAGTACCAGTTTCTGTTTTAGTCAGGTTTTTTTTTTTTTTCATTGCTGTGACCAAAAGACCTGATGAGAATAGCATAGAGAAGGAAAAGTTTATTTTGGCTCACAGTTCAGAGGTTTAGTCCATGGTCAGCTGATTCCATTACTAGGTCTCTGTTGAGCCAGGATATCATGGCAAAAGGGCATATTGGAGAAAAGCAGCTCAGTATATGGCAATCAGGAAGTAGAGAGAGCAAGCTACCCTAACCACAGATAAAATATAAACCCAGGATGCATAGCCCCAATGACCTACCCCCAGGCACACCACAGCTGCCTATAGCTATCACCTAGCTAATCCATTAAAGGGGGTTAATGCACCGATTAAGTCAAGGCTCTCATAAACTCATCCTGTCCCTTCTGAACATTCTTACATTATCTGACACATGAGCTTTTGGGGGACAACTCATACATATACCATAATAGTATATTTAATGTCTGTTTCAATTCCATCTGCACATGTCTTCCTCAAGCCTCTGTTTCCTATACCTTGGGAGATATATATCAAAATGAAGCCAGAATGAGCAAATGAAATTAATAATCTATGTTTGAAAATACAGAAAATAAATCCAGGCTTTCTGTGTCTCTGCCTCTGCCTTGATTTCATACAGTGTCACTGTGTTCATTATTAGAGTGAGAACATCTAATTCAACTGCAGCAGTTTCTCTGTTTTGCTGATCTGATGGTGCCTGGTTAATGATATGCTGCTAGATGTATCCTAACTGGTAATGCAGCAACTCCTGGGGAGAAAGCAATGAAACGTTATACTCTGCAGTTCTGGTGAAAGAGGCACTGTAAGCTGCACTGCATGCCTCCATCAGGGGTTGAAATTACAAAAATAATTTTATGTCTTTAAAGTTTCCAGTAAATTGTCAAACTCTGACACTGCTGAACATGATTAAAATACTACCAAACGAAAGCTTATCTCAACACAAAACTGCTGTTACTGGATTGATTTCATCTATTAAAAATATGCAAAAATTGTTGAAGTTATTTGATTTTACTCAACAATATCTAATGTAAGAAAAGAGGTCTGAACTTTTGAGTTACAAAATTTAAGGGGAAAGCAGATAACCAACCATCATACAGTGGAAATCACTTTGTCTCAGAAGCTGGCCATTTGTTTAGGGCCGCAATTCCTCACAACATAGGGGCTCGTTTAATGCTTATAGTAACCCTGGGAATTAGGTGCTTCTAGAATCCTTCTCATTTTATGCATAGGAATGTAGGAATGTAAGACTGAGAGATGCTACCTGACTTCATCTGGATCACAAGCCTTCTGAGGGGTTAGGAAGAGGTATCAAGCCTAAGTAGCTGGCCTCTGAGCAAATAATCGTCACCTCTATTCTATGCTGCTTGTATATCTATTTCCATTAATATGTAATTTTAACAACTAGATATCATTTTCCTAACTGTAACATTAACACCAATTATTAAGTTATCATTATGTTGTTTTAGATGGCTATGTTCAACAAAAGTATTTTGATTGATTCAGCCCTAAAATGTCTGTGTGGTGGAAGAAATGCATTATGTGAAATCTATGTCTTTTCAAAATGTGAGGAAAGAACTAATTTCCATCAATAACTCAAAAATGGGTATTTGAGGGGCTGGAGCATTTGCTCAGCAGTTACAACACCTGCCTGGTATGCACAAGGACACAGGTTCAAACCCTAGCACCACATACACAATGAAGTGTTGAGCAACGAAAGCCACATGAAAAATGAAATAAAATTGGTTCTCTCTCTCTTTCTCATTGTCTTGCTCTCTTAAAAAAATGGGTATTTTATTAAGTAAAAATAAGGTTCTAATTCAAACATAAATGATATGTATACAAAGAGTATTTAAATACTCATTTTACTTAAAAGAGACACTGTTTAATGTGTAATGTATGTATGTTTTGAAGCTATATGGTGATATAATGTCTTATTCTTACATACGTATGATATTTTTCTTTAAAAATCCTGTGATTGACAAATAAAACTAAGAAATCTGAAGGAAATATCAATTAACTTGATCAAGATTACGCAACTAGTAAGAAAACAGGGACAGGATTCCAAAATAGATTGACTTCTCATGTGTATATAAATATTTCATAAAGCAAGAAAAATACATGAGATCAAGGAGAATAATTGCACACCTACATATAATTTAATGGTGCTAACTAAAGAAATTGAAAAGAAACTTGTAAATCCATATGCACAAAGGTGTTTTCTTCATCAAAAATATAGCAAATAAGAGAATTTCTTTATTTTCACAATGTATGTGTTAAATTGCATGGTATATATTTATATAATCTTAATATCATATATGTGTACATACAAACATGCATACATATTTTCGTATACTTAACATTTAGAAATATGGCCTAAGGCAACATAATTTTTCAGCCATGATTCTATAAACATAACTGTATAAATTCTAGAGCATGAGGTGGATAATGAATACAGATTGAGAGGAAAGATGAAGAAAACAACAAAGCGCTTTTACTGTCTGCTGTTCATCAGTATTTCACCAGATATGGAAGTAAGAATCATGCTTTGAAAAATAAGTCAGACATTTCACTTGCTTTGTTAAAATCCTTCCATTACTTCCTATTATGCTTACAATAACTTCCAAGGTCTTCAAGCTGATCTACCACAGACACAGAGCCCTGCTCCCCTCTGCTCCCATGCTCCTACACACCACTCTCTTTCCAGGCTCAGTGTTTTGGCACAAGCTGACGTGCTCCTGGGCATCCCGTGCTCCAGCTTCACAGTCTAGCTCCTTTGTTTTTTCTGTCCATCTCAACTTAAATGTCACTGCCTAAGACGCATGTAACATATAACATACGATGGCTTTTAAATGTCAACACTAAATATCTAATTACTATGTCAAGTGGAGTGTTTTCCACTAATCAATGAATCAACCCTGAATAAAGGAATATACAAAGATAATGGTATTCATATTTAAGAATTATTATTGTTCTTATTATTAAAACTACTACTAATAATAATTTTATTCCAAAATATTGCATTCATCATTGAAATATATATATATGTGTATATATATGAACATATATATATTCTCACAATTGTTGCGAACTCTTTGATTATAATTATAATTTTAGAGTAAGCTATGAATACTATGATTTATGCTTTATAATTTGATGAGCTAAATATTAAATTATCTAGTAAAATTATTATTAGCTTGCTTGGCAATTTCTATTTGCTAACAACTGATTCTGAAAATACATCATGTATTTCTTCAACCATGATTAGATTACTGCAAAGTCCACCAAAGGCTGAGACCTTAACACAATTTGAAAGTTCCTTAGGCTCTGCACTATAGTTTTCACATGTTAAATGAACACGTTGAACTGAACGACTTCTAGAATCTTTCAAGCTCCTATATTTTTCAGTGGATTCATGTTTTTAACTCATATTTTTGATTTCCCCTCTTAAATTGCATTTAAACCCCTTTAAAATAATAAAAGTCTTGAAAATACATAGAATTTTAATCCTTTAAAATACATTAAAAATAAGACGGTGACTATATTCATCTGCTTTAATTTAGTCTATTTTTATCTATTCAATACGGAGAATATGTAACAGACCATAGGTTATTTTGAAATAAGTTGTTATTGTTTCGCTCCATTTTATACTGCTTTTACAAATTTAGTCCTCTAACTCAATGCCATGCACAGCTGGTTAGATTTAATAATTCCATTACAGTATTTTTTTCTTTTAATTACTGTGCCAAACGACAGGGTATGGGTCTTTCTGAACTGGTGAACTTCCAAAGAAGAGCACAGATTGAAGTTTTGTATTCTACCTCTGCAAGTGCCAAGCTAACAGAACTACAGCAGATGTTGTCAAAAGTGCTGAGGAACTTGATCTTTTGTTTTATGCTTCAGTGCCTATTGAGAGACTACAATAAAGAAAAATTGTTACCAGTTTAAATCACTTTTTTAATTTACTCAAGAATAGGATACTGAAACATTATGGTATCTGTATGTTTGGTAAGAAAGCTGCACTGGGAAGGAAACACTGACATGTTTTAGACACCTTATTTTACAGCAGCTGACCAATTTATCTGCAGTTTTACTTTCTGTGATTTTAGTTATTTATAGCTAACTACAGTCTGAAAACATTAATGGAAATTTCAGAAACAATAATCCCTAAGTTTTAAATTGCACAACATTCTGAGTAGCATGATGAAATCTTGTGCAGTCCCAACCAGCTCCACCACCAAGGAGGCGAAGAAATAGTTACTACTAAATAAACAGCAAAATGGAAAGCTCCAGCCCATTCTCAAACATTCATGAAAAAGTATTTTCCTGCCAAACTGATGCTTTGACCTTTAAATTTGTGAGAATATAATTTCCAAAAGTAATAGTCCAATGAATTCTTATAATAAACCTTTGCCATATTTGAATATTTCAATATTACACTTGTGTCTGATTGTTTAGAAGGAGAAATTGCAAAAGAAGTGTTCAAATAAACTAATAATAGTATTATAGAATACCTGAAAAGAAACCCAAAGGATATTTTTGGTACTGAATTAGTACAATTAAGGAGACTCAATATCAAAGCTATAGTTACTATATTTATATTCAGTTTCAGGTCTTTGTTCAATATCATTGAATTAAATTTGTGAACAATCTTTTTAAACACACATTTTTTATTTGAAACGTATAATTTATTTTGACCACAGTAAGGATACTAAAAAGTGCCATCTTTGAATCTATGTTTCATTTCATTTACAGTTTTTTGATTGAATTCGTGACAAGAAGTGGAAAGAAGAAGCATTTGGAAAATGCAGAAGTAGTTTTTTTTTTTAAATAGACCATGTGAAAATTCAATCTACTTTCCTCTTCTCATGAATTAATATTAATTTACATTTTGAAAATTGGTAATTGCTGAAAGAAAAATTAGATCAAATCCTTAATTTTAAAAACGCTTCCAGCATGTAGCAAAGTTTCAAAATGGAAACTATTACCTGAGACACTTTGCCAACACAGGTGGACCAGGGACATTAAACAGGCAGGAATAGTGCTAAAAACATAACATGGAAGCTAAGTTGATGAAGATTTAACATGCTATCTATCTACTACACCATATAGATATATTTTGTATTTTCAACCTCTCTGATCTAATGAACTATATGTGATACATAGTGTATAATACGGACAATAGTCAAAGTTATGAACTTGATGAAAAGCTTACATTTTTTGCCTAAAACTACTCAAATGTTATATGCTACCATTCAATTTTTAATCAATTGAAATGATTGACTTATTTGATTTTCTCTGTATTTCTTTACGAAAAAGACCTGAAATATAACCTTTTTAAAGGAAATACACCCTGAATAACTAACAGATCAGTCATTATCATAAGTCTTAGGTACAGACCACCTGTGTTCAAAATCTCGCTTTACTTCTCAGAACAGCTCTATGAATTCTTCCTTGCTTAATGTAAGGGAAACTCAGTTTTTAAAGTTACTTAACAATCTAACGTCAAACTATTATTGATTAGCAGAGTTGAGATAGTAACCTCAGTCTGTCTAATTAAAGCCCAAGCTCTGAACCACAAACCCATGATTCCTTAACATAGATCATCTCAAACCTTACCTGCATGAATTTTTTCACTGGAATACACAGATGACAATATTGTACCTCTGCTGCTGCCCTCTCCCAAATCTACCGCATACACACACGCACATGAAGTAATCCTTGCAAATCCACTGCTGAAAGTTTTCCCAAGCTTTACAATTAGGTCATTTGACTTTACAGATATTTCTGTGTTAATAACTAGTAGGCAATCAGATTTCCAGTTTCTAATATTGTCATATTTTCTGTAAGTCTAAAAACTTATCTATAGCTGATTGTTGGTGGGATTAAACACCGGTAGACTTATTATTTTCAACTTAAGTCAATCAAATATCAATTAACCTTTAACTCCTTTCATTATTCTCCATCTCAAACATTCCAACAAGTGAAATAAAGCTGCTAAACCCCTGTACTTTCATCAGAAGTTGCACACAGAAATATCCAAAAGTGGGGAAAAATAACCAAAAGAGGGCTGTTGTATTTGCATGGTATTTTACCTTTATTTCCTATCTGGGTATAAAGTCCTTGACACTTAGTTACAAGATTCTGGGCACCAAAATTGTATTGTCTTCAAACTCCTGCAAACAGGATATTGATCTTCCAATGAACTAATCTTTAATAAAATTGTAATACAATGCCCTTTGAAGTATTTTATAGCTGAATTTTAATATTTGAACATTTTTCCTTTATAAAGAAATTTTTGTGATATTATAGGAATTATTTAGTACCTACCTTAACTTATAGATAATATTTGGTACTTTACTATATCATTGCCTTTTATTTTTCCAATGAAAATATTGTGAGTTTATTTTAACATATAGGAAACTGGGGCACTGACAAGTAACTTAAAGTCTCATGTCTAGAGAGAATCAAACTTCTACTATAGACTCAGATATGTCAACTTCCCAAGTCCATGACCTAAGTAGCTCACTTAACCCCAAGTCTTAATTATCTCTTATTTAAGGCAGTAGCATATAAAGTCAGAAAAAAAACATGGACCTTTAATATGAAATATATAATCTTTTGCTCATAGAAATTATAAAATTTGAAAACTAATTCTAGAATTTTACTTCCTTTAGTCTAAGCTTCATCAGTCAACTGCTTTAATTTTTCAAACCTCCCAATTAGGGAAGAATAACATTTCATAACTATATTTTTAAGATACTGGAAAGCACTGAGAATTATAAAAAAAATATTTAAATTGTGACACACATAACATGACACTTATTTGGTAACAAAAGAATAATTGACTTGATTGGCAGATATAGAAAAAGGGAAGAAAGGAAAAACACAACACTGAGTATGACTTATGGAGCAGTATATCATTTCATCTCATTTAATCTTCATAAAATAAAAGAATTATTTATCTCTGTTTTCAGGTAGGAATCCAGCTTTGAGAGAAATAAGCTGACTTTCCAGGTGACATAGCTAGTGAGTGGCTTCATCTTAAAACTCGCCACGAAGCACACCACAACCTAGAAGTTCTGCAACCAGGCCAGGTGCGCTGTGAGTGTGCGCTACTCTCGACAGAGGCCCAGGGACAAGAAACGCACAATAGCAATGAAAGATGAATGAATGGTGAACAGGGTTTCCCTCCATTCACGGGAAAACAGTGAGGGATGATCCGAAGACACCTGACTAGGCCACAAGACCAAGGGCGGCTGACAACGCTGATGTCAACATTTCCACAATCGCAGGAACATGATTTCATTAAAAAAGATACAGAAGTTTAGTATTGTATTGGTGAATAAGTTGAAAATAATTTATTTTAAAAGGCCTGCCAAACTCTTTTCATACAAATGTCTTAACACTGTGTTTCATCTAGTTTATGATGCCCATTACAAGATTCTTTAAAATGTGAAAAATGGCCAATGGCAATTCTAACTATCAATGGAAGATGTTGTCAGTTCTTTTAAAATGTGGGAAAATGTGCATCTTAGAAACCATGAACTATCATAGATATTAATGTATTTTAATGTCAAAATAAATTGGGATACTTTGAAAGCAAATACAAAGAGTGGTTTATCATGTTCAAACCATTAGTTTCTAATTCAAAATATTTTCATAAATACTCCTGCCAGTAGATTGATGAGAGATTAATGAAGTCATACATAAGGAAGCCCCAGGGAATAATAACAACAGGAAAATTTCAATATATAGTTCTAAATTTGGGCTGTTCATGATGCAGACCATTGCCAACAATTAACCTTTTCTTGTTTTATTATATCTAAAAATTTTCTCTCCTGGACCTCATCCTTAACATTGATAGCCATTAAGTTGTGTAAAATCAACAAGAGTAAGAAAGACTGCCAAAGCTTACAAAAGCCAGGTGGTAAGGGGGGATATGATTTATCCATTTGCATTAAATTGCTTAAGAAACCTCAGATTGAGAGCAGAACACCTCTTTTAGGTAGCTTACCCTGCTTACTATATTGGTTACCTAGGATTGCAATGAAACACTTAGCTATTGCAGCCATAGGGCATCCACGTATTGACAATTTACAGAAGTTTTCTTCACCTAATTTGTTCTGCTATTTCTAAGAAAGAAAGAAAAATGCAGTTACCTTAGCAACTGCAAGGTTACATTTTATCTTGAAGCTGCAGAGCTTTATAGAAAAAAAATAATAAAGTGTATCTTTGCTGACATTCTATCCTCCTTTGGTGATGGGTTTTAGTAGTCAGGTTGGGAATAACATGAAAACACCCACTTCTTCCTGCTGCCCCACCCCAATAGCTTTCTACACTGATTGTCTTCATTTTTTTTCTTTTATGGAAAAGAAGAGAATTACCAATACAAATATGAGTATAAAGAAATTGTCAGAGAGGACTCTAGAGAGTGAAGTTCATCACAGCTGACCTTCGTTATTTCTGTGAGAAGAGAAATTGGTGGACAATTGGGAATGTTTACAACGGGAAAATAAACATCCTGTCAAGTGTCAATGGCTCGTAAGTCAATTCCCAGCCTTAATGGAAGATAGCTGTAAACCTGTCAGTGGTAGAATAGATTTTTCAGAAACAACTAAGTTAAAAACACATTTTAACAATTTCATTTGAAAATCACTCTCGAGGCTGTGGTTCTTGCAGCTGACATACTTGAGGCTACATGGTAGAGGAGCTCCTTGCGGATATCCCCATGTGACTTCAGCAATACTTGAGGTATTACTGATTTAGCAGATGAACTCAGGAATAAAGGAAATGGACAGGAAAATAAATATGACATTTTTTGTTTTGTTTGGGTACCAGGAATTGAATCCAGGGGTGCTTAACCACTGAGCCACATCCTCAGCCTATTTTTATTTTTAATTTTGAGACAGGGTCATGCTAAGTTGCTTAGGGCCTCGCAAAGCTGCTGAGGCTGGCTCTGAACTTGAAATTCTCGTGCCTCTGCCTCCTGAGGCTCTGGGATTACAGGCATGCATCATCGCCTCTAACGGAACTTTTTTCCCCCTTGAAAATGACTGAAACTCAAACTGAAGTAGCTTAACATAAAAAGGAAAGTCAACTCCACCTTGGCTTCTTCTAACTCCCAGCACTGTCCCCTGATGCTGGGATGCAGCCCTGCTCTTCCTGGTTTCCCTCCCTGTGCTCCCAGGGTCTGAACTCTCTCCAGGCAGCGAGCTGGGACCTTCTTACCCATCACCTCTTTAGTTTTCTGTCATCTCTCACAGGTCATTTCCATCCATTACCCATATCTTGAATGCCCTTATTTCATATTCTGTCTACAGTTCTTATTTGTTCCACTCAGGAAGATAAATCCAGTTCCTGCTATTCTACCTTAATCAAACAACTGAATATTTTCTCTTCCCTCATATTTAATTACATAAAGGTTTCTGCCATTACTTATGGTCTTTTCTCACTTATGGACCTATTGCTATGTCTAAATAATGGAACAACATGATTTATAAAAAACCGAGCCTATGGATCCATATGTCCTACGGCCAGTTTCAAAAAAAGGAAAAATATGTATACAATACCACTGAAACTAATAGTTATTAGGATTTACTTCAGAAAATATGTCTCAGACTTCAATATGACTTTTAAGGCAACGGCAATCCCCTTCCATTCATTTGTCAGTTATTGTTTCCAGCGTTCCCTGAGCGTGTTCCCTGTGCCTGGTGAAGCAGTAGCCCCTGAGAACTATAAGATGAACAAGATCCATGTGGCCCAGACAGCTCACATTGCAGTGTCAGGCAGTTTTGTAAAAGAAAAGTGTTTGCAAACCGAATCTCCTCTGTTTCATAAAGTACCAGGGGATATATAGATTTGGCTTTGATTTAGATTGTTTTTGGTACCAGGGATTGAACCCAGGGATGCTTAACCACTAACCACATTCCTAGCTCTTTTTTATTTTATTTTGAGACAGAGTCTCACTAAGTTACTTAGGGCCTTGGTAGGTTGCTGAGGCTAGCTTGAGTTCACTATCCTGCCTTAGCCTCCTGAGCTGGTGGAATTATAGGTGGGTTCCTGGTCTTTGTTGGTTTTGGATCCATCTTTTTGGTGTCTCCATTTAGAGATGGACAGGGCAAAGGGAAGGTCAAGCCACATGTCAAAGGGGAAGAGGCTGTTAAATAGCAAACCTGATCTGAATCATGGACTATTGCTGAAGTGTTGGCTAATACATTCTGAGCTGAGGCCTAATTCTCCCATACTCTACTACAGCTTGAGTGACAACCTGCTTGAACCTCAGGGCTGTGTGTTGATTCTCACTTTCATATGTAGAATCTTATTTCCTGCTGTGCTTAAATAAAAATGACCTCTTCCTCCCCTGCATAAAACTCACCTGCTATTTCCTTATCTTTACTATTTATCCTTCAGTCCCCTCCCCAAAGCTAAGGAATGCCTTCTCTTTACTCTGCTCCTAAGAAAGACATGTAATAAACAGAAAAAATTTTATAAAGTAATGGTGAGTAGAAAAAATGATAACAAATCCCTATAAAAACTATTGCTTGAAACTAGATAAAATTATAAACATATGCAAAGACCATGAGATAATAGGCTGATATGTTAATAGATTTAAAAGATTTGGTTACTAATTTATGGGCAATTGGCACTTCAGTCTCCATTTTGTATGTCCCAAAAGTTTAGACAATTAGTTTGCTTTTTTAAATGAAGTAAGAAAAATTAAAGTTATTCTTAAAACAAACCTATAAAAGTCTTCCTCTATCTCATCAAAATCTCCCCATTATTCAGTTTATTAAAATGCTATCACTTTATTTACAATTCTACAGTGTATAAAGCATTGCAAATATTAGGATTCACTGTATATGGGATTATTTCTACTGAATGATATATTTGAAAGCAGTAAATGTATTTTAAAAAATCTAATAATCAGTTTAAGACATTAATAAGTGATTTATAAAATTGTTCATTTCTTGCCCCTGGATTGGGAAAGAAATGAAAATAATACAGACAGCTGATAGTTATTGTGTGCATACTATGTACTACATTCAGTTCTTGGCTGTTTTCTATGTTCTATCTCATTTAATCCTCCACATAATGCTTTTATAGTTTTCATTTTAAGCATGAAGAGATAAATTCATGTAAAGTTTTGCAGGCTGAAAGTGACAGAAACACTATTTGAAACCAAGCAGATCTTGGCTGGAGCAGTTGCTCAGTAGTTACAGCGCTTGCCTGGCATGTGCAAGTATGTGAGTTCAAACCCCAGCACCACCCAGGTACACAACTAAGTGTCAGAGCAGCGAAAACCATGTGAAAAATTCAATGAAAATTTGATTTTTCTCTGTTTCTATCTCTCTCTCTCACTCACCTTCTCTTAAAAAATAAAAAATAAAAAAAGAAACCAAGCAGATGACCCCTATAGTGTGTGCTCCAAAATACCACACAATAAATAAAATTTAAATAAATAAATATAGAGCTTGCACACTTCAACAGTAAAAGTATCTCTAGAGCAAAAATGACATGATAAGGGAGGAATGTATTTATACAGATTGTTTGACATCGTATCTTCCTGGGAACTATAGTAGTGCGTACCTCAAAGGACTGTCCGTCTCTCTCTTTTAAAGAAAAATAAAGAGGGAGAGAATGAGAAGGAGAAAATTAATTTTATTTATTTTTTTCATCTGGCCTTCATTGGTACATGGTGCTGGGGTTTGAACCTGGGTCCTTGTACATGTCAGGCATGAGCTTTAACTGCTGAGCCACCATACCAGCCCATGAACCAACATTTTTTGAGTGGGATGAACTAAGCACATTCTTCCATTCTAAAAACTGTTCATATAGACTCTTCTGTAAAACTTTTCCTATATTGTCAATATCGCTGCGACTACTTCTTTTTGGGACTCCTTTTTTTTTTCTTGAAAATTAGAGAATTTGCTTTACATTTTTAATTTGAAATGAATGGATATGTATGTATTGGTTGTCATAATCAAAAAGAAAATGTCAATTGTTAATATTTAATTTTAATTTTATTTGAAACAAATCAACGAACCATCAAGTAAACAAATGAATAAACACTTAAAAGATCCAGGTTCAAATCTTGTCTATTTTAATAAACAAGTCACATTTAGTTTAGGTTCACTTCAGACCCCACTATTCATGAAAACAAGGGGTTATATTTTTATTGATTACTTAGACCTTACCAGTGATTTCTTTTCCAGCTCTCTTATTTTCTTCTTTAGATACTTCAGAATAAGTTACCTCAAATCAGTCCACTTTGAAGAGAGTTTTCTAAAGCTTTGTAAGTAAAAACTAATTTCTGTACCCACCAGTCTGTTTCTGCAGCCATAGTTGATTGATAGCTTCTAAAGACTTTTTTATAGAGCGTTGACATTTTAAAGACACCGGCCAGTCTGAACTTTCCATCTGGTGTGCTTGATTTCCTTTGCCCCACTTTCCCATAGTGACTTATTCTGTCCTTGAGCTCTAAAACTGATTTAATTTAGGCCTCAGGGTGTGAAAAGATGGTGAAGTTTATTTAAACGAAAGATGAGAGTAATGCCTTCAGTGGTGCATGGCTATGGGGTAGTAAATCCCGGACTCTCTGGCATGTATTTATGTGATATCTCTGCCACCAAGTGCAGCTACAGAGGCATTTCAGAACTTTCCATGTACTTACATAAAACTAGCAAAAGAGGTGGTCGATGCTTGCATAATGGAGAAGACACTGTTTAATTTCAGACCAAACCAAACACAAACTCTGTCTTTTTTGAAAAGAGATAACTGATGGAAAATAGAAATATATTAATTATCACCACAAAGCAGTTGACATTTTTAAAAACATCTCTTACACATTATATCATTAAATGTTCATTCTCAACAACACTGCGATATGGAACAGTTTTCTGAGTCTCACAGTTATTCAACTGTTAAAAACCTTGCACTTATCCTGGGGACTTTAGGGTCTCTATCTCCATCTTCCTTCCATTTTGTTACTTAAAAATAAATTCAAAGTGCCTCCTATATAAAAGGTCCAGATGACATCCTGTTTATGCTATTAATCAACACTATCAGTATCTTGTTTCTGAAAACTGGTAGCACAATACCTTTACAGATGTCATCTTAGCAGGCAGAAGCCAGAGAGTCTCAGTCAAAGGTCATGTAGTAGTGAGCAATGTCAACCGGTATTGACATTGGAGAAGGTAGTATTGGACTATCCAAATTTCACTATTTTCAGAACATGCCTTTTAATACGAAAATAATTTTTGAAGTAATAGTACAAATGGGCTCTCTTGTTTTGGAAGCCATACATGACAATATTCAAGCCCCAAGGTTGATAGCTCCCAAAAGGCTTCTCAGCATCTCTTTTCACCACCTGGTAAATGTACAGTCAGAGAATCAAAGGGGCACTGGAAAAGTGTCACCAGATCTTACTACAGGCAGTCGCTTCATCTTGGGTTAACAGCTTAATTTTTAAAAAAAGTAAAGATCTAAGTTATTCATTTATTAAAAAGAAAAGTTCCAATCACCAGAATATTCCAAATCGATTCCAGTGCTAGTATTCTATGGTGTATATAGTTTTAGTCTCAGTCCTAGAAAGGTAATTCTGCTGAGAAACAAAAATAAAGATGATTTCTTAGACTGAATACAAATGACTTTTCAATTATGATCCGGATTAAATCAGATTGTCTATATGAGGTCCTACTCAGTACATACAAAGTGCTATGAATACGTGAATATTTTTACTCTTAACAACACTCTTATTTTAAAAAAGAACTTTAAGCAATTTAAAATAACTCATCTGGGATAACTCAAAACTACTTAAGAAGAAAGAATAGATATCATATAGAGATGAAATTGTGAGGTGAAGTGACTAATGGAGCTCTTAGTTTCTGTATTGCTATCTACTACTATATAACAAACTACTCTAAAACCTAGCAACTGAAAATATTAAGCACATGTTATCACACACTTTCTATAGATCAAGAATCAGAGTAAAGATTAGACACCCAGCTGCAGGTGTCTGAGTTTGCAGTCAGGGTACTGATGGGAAGTGTAGTCTTATGTGAAGCATGACTGGGGTTAGTTCTACTTTCAAACTCACCACATGCTTCTTGGCAAGATCAGTGCTTGGTAGTCTGTTAGAATGAGGATCTCAGTTCTTTACTAGCTGGTGATCAGAGGCCTTCCTCAATTTCTTGTCATGTAGGCCTTTCCAAAGGAGTTTATAGAGGGCACTGACTTCCCACAGAGCAAGTCAAAGATCACCCAAGATGAAAACCAATCTTCTTAAAGCTAATCCTGGAATGACATTCTATTATTCATTTTGTATTCTATTGGAGTCAAGTCCATCAGTCCATCCATAATAAGAGGCAGTATCAAAAAGGGCATGGATACCCAAAAAAGCAGGGAACACCAGTAGCCCAGCACAACTCTATATAGTTGAAGCAAAATGAAATCACAGTACTCATTGTATATTTCTTATTACAAGAAAAAATGATAAATTAATTCTTTAGGGAAACCCTTCCTGCTTCTATAATAGATCTAGAAGAATTTTCTTCATATGTGTTTGGATATAAATATTTTTGAGCAGTAGAATGTGCAATTTCCTGAACAGTTATTTTATATAATATTCAGAAGTGTCCTTCAGGGTTGTGTCATAGTATTAAAGTAGGAATGAGGATATTTCAATGTAGACAAATCCAATGTTGCTTTCTAGGTATTTAATATGATAAAGTATCTGGAAAAATGGAGAACTAATATATCAGTGTTTCTCAAAACTTTAGCATGTTTTAGATCACATATGTGTATATGAACTTTTGTTCAGTTACACTTCATTCGTATTATATCAAATCTCTGGGTGATGAGTGTAGTGTTTTTTTTTTTTACCTTATAATGATCACTCCAGATAATTTTGATGCCTCAGATCTAGAAACCACAGTTCCTTAGACGGTCTCTCTGAAGTCAGTTGTTCCTTCTGCATTTTTGGCAGTCACTATAATACAGACCTACTTTGTTTTTCTCAGGTATGTTCTTCAATTTATTATGGTCTCCCACAAATCAGTATCAGTAAAACAAAAAAAAAATCAAACTCTGAAAGACAGATAAAAGGCTTTGCTGTCTTCAGTGACAGAATTAAAACAAATAAGAAGGAATAATGGCTACGCATTTGAGTTTCATGTCTTTAAGTTTTACTAGTCATAATGCTGATAGTATTTTTGTGTCTTATGGAAAGTTTTATCTACAAATACTGACTTTAATACCAGTTGCCATTTCATCATGTGGCTACCAATTAACTTCATGTATATGCCATGGAAAGTATATGAACTGTAAAATCTGTTCTCATATATCAAAATTCTTAATTAACTATAACTTCTTTTTTTGTACTAGAGATTGAACTCAGGGGTGCTTCACCACTGAGCTGCACCCCAAACCTTTGTTATTTTTGGGACATGGTCTCACTAAATTATTTACGGCTTCACTAAGTTGCTGAGGCGGGCCTCAAACTTGCAATACTCCTGCCTCAACCTCCCAAGTTGCTGGAATTACACTTGTGCACAACCACAACAGTTAAATAACTTTTTTTAGAATATGACTATCCAGAAAAGTAGATTTTACTCCAGGTAAGCAGTCTATGACTGGTTGTGCTGAAGACCATATCAACTAGCATCCAAATATTAAGTTGAATGATGTAGGATATGTAAATATGTATTGGTGATGTCAGCTATATAAATCTTTATAATTTGAAAAACCTAGCATGACTTTGTGAAAGAACTAGAACTAAAGAAACTATAGTAAATTAGGAACATCCATAATCATAATCCATACCTATTAGACATATAAAAAGCTTACCATGAACTAATTCTAAAGTCCGTTATTACAAACTAAGATAACTGCTATAAAATAATTATGACATTTTACAACATAATCCATAAAGCAGCTCCATAAGGTACATGGACAAAACTTTCAATGTTATGACTTACCTGGAACTGAAATAAATTAAAACTCACACTACCTTTATCACATATAATGCAGGAAAAATTCTTAATTATTAAAAATCTTTGGCAAACCTCATGAAAATATCCAGAGGGGCAAAAAAAACTGGTGACGTAACTATTTCATACAAATCGTGTGAATTATTTCCTCAAGCTATAAAGAGTATGAAAATAACAAAAGAAAAATAATGGCAGCTCCAGCTGTTAATCAAAAATAGGAAACTCTTTCATTTGTAAAAGGAAATGACACTTAAGTTTTCTGGTCTTTGACAGAAAAAGCACATACATTTTCACCCAATTAAATTTGGCATTGGTATGCCTTCTCTGTAATTATCCCAAAATCAAGAATTTAGTACTAGTGATGTGTAGAAAACTTGGATTATACAGGAACCTGGTAGATTCCATTATTTACTTGCATAGTAGACAACACCAAATACTGAATGTCAAACCACCAAGGTAGACAAACTTTCTATTCTACAGGTGAAACTTCACTGGCAGATATAGATTATTTATGAAACTGACAAGAAAAACCTTTTCAGGTTCTTAAAAAGTTGGTGCCATATCACCCAATGATCTGACTAATATTTTCATCACTGTCATCATTATTACCCAAAGCGAACCCTTACTGAGACCTGTTCAGGCAGCAGATGCATTGATTCTTAGCAACACTAACATGAGCAAGATACAGGCTGTCCCTTCGAAGATGTCTCAGTTAAATGGGTTGGTTTATGTTGCATTTCTGTGGAAGACCAGATTTAAATTAGGGATTTCTAAATCTGTAATTTTTAAAATTTTAAACCTTATACTCTGTATAGGTCCAGAAAGGACATAGGACATTCACAAAATATTCATTAAAATTATAATTGTGGGTGATATTGAAGATGATGAAAAATGACTCTAGCAAAAGTAATTTTAAGTTTTAAAATAAGTTACCATTTACTTTATTCCTGCATTACCTAAATGTCCTTTCAAATATATTCACCCAATACCCAAGGAACATTGCACCATTCAAATTAATAATGATTTTATAATCCACCCATGATTTCCAATCTCATCAGAGAATTGGATGTTTGTCAATAATTGGCTATATTTATTCTCAAAACTTTTATATTCCAGTTATATTTAATATTATAACTGCATAACTAATTTTTACAAATACTAATTAAAAGTGAATACAAAAATAAAGCCAAGCATCATGGCAAATCCCATATTCTTAACTACTTGGGAGACTATGACAGGAGCATAACTCGAGCCTAAGAGTTTGAGATCAGCCTGGGCAACACAGTGGGACACCTGTCTAAAACAAAGCAACAAACAAACAAAAAAGGAGTTTTATCTATGAAAACTAGATCAAAACTTTGAAAACGACTAAGTGAAGACTAATGAGTAAAAGGATTGACAGATTTGTTGGTTCGTTCACTAACCCAACAAATATTTCTAGATTATTCTTCATTATAAATGTGAGTTTAGCTAAAACACAAGCAAATTGAGCTGGTCATCTGGCACAGTAATGGCCTTTGAGATGTAAACGTTCATTAACTGAATTGTCTTTACTTTTTCAGATTACTATTTCAAAATATCATGAACTGAGTAGTTTATTAAAAATAACATATTTATTTCTCACAGTTCAGGAGACTGGGCAGTACAATATCAAGTACCATCAAATCCATTGTAGCAAAGGGTTCACTTCCTGGTTGCTAGACAGGTCATTGTCTTCTCAAGAGGTGGAATGAGTGAGGGAGATGTCTAGGGTCTCTTTTATAAGGAAACTAATCCAGTTCCTGAGGACTCCTTCTTCATGACTTAAGTCCCAAAGGCCCCACCTCCAAATACCACTGATTTGGGGATTAGGAGTCAGTACATGAATTTGGTGGGGGGGTGGCACAAACATTTAGTCTATAGTAGGTATCTTCTCTCATAAAGAAGCTGCAAGTCCTTAGAAAATGATCCTGATTTCAGAAACCCTGGAGGCCACTTGTTACTATGATGGAAAACCAAGAACTGCAGGGAAAATCTGCCCATCCTAATGGCATTTGCCACTTACTCTCAGACATCTATTCTACGAGGTAAAGGAATGAAAGATGGAAAGAAGGAAATGTGGATGGAGGAAAGGAAGGGGAGAGTAAAAGGAAAGAGCAAGTTTGTATAAGCTATAAGAATGTTATTTTGGTTATTTGCAGTTAAAAACATTCCTGATATCCAATATTTGTGATAAGAGGAGGGACCATGAAGCATTTTTCATCCAGATGCCTTTCTAATTTTCTTGAACTATGTTCTAGGATGAAATTAACAAAAGCTGCAAATCATGAATTTAATTAATATGAAAAAGATGGGGATATGAGAATCCAATCAAGGGACCCAATATTAATGGATAAATGTACATTGATTCTTATAGACAGATTAATAGATAGATAGAAACAAAATTCAGGTATATATGCATCATTTTAAAGAGATCTGATTTAAAATTATGATTTCAATAAATCACTAAAT
>PVKS010022106.1:0-34213 GCA_004027875.1 Aplodontia rufa | reverse complement strand
TAAGATTTTTTAAGCCTTCACCCTTCTGATTCTTCTCTGTCAGCCTGCATGAACTCTGGCAAGTAAAAGTCTATGTCTTTTTGCCTGCAATAAAAGAGATCAAATGAGATAAAGCATCTTAAAAATCCACACAAGTCCCAAGTGCTTTCTTGTATACAAAACCAATATCAATAATCCAAAAAGCCCTATGAAGTGAAAAATGCTCTTCTTCCTTAGTCTCTCCGTAGCTTGCATGGGAGATAAATGAGTCAGTATTTTAGGGGAAAAATTTTTTTGAAAATACACTCAAATAAATAAATGTGTATGATAAGGATTGTGGACGCTTTGCCACCTTCTTCCAGCCTTCCCAGGTATTCTCATCTCCTGACAGCCCCAGCACAGACTACATCTCAAGCCTCGTCTGGTTACCTGGTACGCCAAGGTAACCAATCACCTGGGGCTTTTTGTACCTGTGCTTCCCTTGATTGGCAAGTCCACCCCACCCATTCCACCTGACGCACTCCTCTTCATCTTTCTGTATTCAATTTAAAATCATCTCTCAGTACTCTGTTCTTGCTTCTATTACAGCACAAGCATGTTTTTGTGGTCTGTTAACCTGTCTGTTATCCCTGTATTATGAGACTTTTGAAGGCAAGGAAGAAGTTATTCATCTCTTTATCTCCAGGGTCACAGATAAGGCCTGTCACTTAACAGTTTGCCAAACAATAGAGTTAGACAGTGGTGTGAGAGTGATAACTTGTACTGATACCTTGTACTGGCTCCTGAGAACTGTCACGTTTTAAAGAATTTTTTCAGATGATACTAAAAATTATACTATGTAAACTTACAATTAAATATATTATATTTAAAACAAAAGTTACAGAAACTTAGAATTCATCATTTCCTGATAGCATTACATTTTTCTACCATCTACGTACTTAGGGCTCTTTATGTTTACTGTACCTGTATTGTGGAAGTGTGAATATTGCATGGTCAATCTCTTCCCAATTCCACATTTAGTAAGGTCACACTGATAGTTTGAAACCATGATGGAAGTATTTACATCACAGAAATCGGCAAACACTACAAATCAGGGTTTGTTATATTATTTTACTGGCTTCTAGACTTAAAGTGACAAAGAAACTGAGTATGCAGACTAAATTTAGGGCTCCTGGAAACTTTACATGGTGAAGAAAACACACATACAACCCTGAATATTTGAAAACAATTATCCAATTCAGCAAAGAAGTATCTCATGTCATTTACAAGTGACATCGTGACATACATCTTTGTTGTTTCCCTTTCACTTTACTCTTGAAAATATTGACCAACGTTTTTGTTAGAAAGATACATATTTGTCAATTGCCATCATAAGATGGCTACAGATACGAAAGTTTGGCAAGCATCACTAAAAATATTCTGTGAAAATCAACTGGCTAATAGAGCTCATGTTAAAGAGAAAGTATATTTTCTTATTATTTGTAAAGTATACACTACACATACTTTTAATCAGTAAAATTTATAATAAATATATGTATGCACATGAGTGTCTATATTTCCTAGCACATTGCTGTTCAGAAAAGAGAGACAACAGAGAAGACTCAAGCAATCAAAGAGAGCTCCCCTCTAGCGCATGTGTTGAAAATTTAAACCCCAATGCAACCGTGTTGAGAGATGGATCTTTAAGCAGCATTATGTCACAGTGGCTATCATATCATAGAAGTGTGTCCTGATGTAAGGATGAGTTCAGTCCTCTCTGTTTTTTGGGCTCTCTTGTCCTCCTGCCTTCACCATGGGATGATGTAACAAGAAAGATCCCACCTGATGCAGCCCTATCTACCTCTGTCTTACTGGCATCCAGATCTGTAAGAAGCAAACATGCTTTAAAATTATCTATACTCAAATATTCTTTTATAGCAGCACAAGCTGGACAAAGACAAACTATAGATGTACAGGAAGTGAGTCTTTCTTTTTTTAAGCGAAAGAGTCATTGAAAGAGAGAGAAAGAGAGAATCAATTTCATTCAGTTTTTCATGTGGCCACAGTTGCTCCAACACTTCCTTGTGTTCATTGTGTACGTGGTGCTGGGGTTCAAACCCATGTCCTCTTGGGCATGCCAGGCAAGTGCCATAAACCGCCGAGTCACTGCTCCAGCCCCAGGAAGTGAGTCTTGATGCAGCCTGAAGGGTCAAAGGAGACTTGGTAGAGGAATTGGGTACAATATTCCCATCAGGCAGAACAGCACCATCAAAGACACAGGGGTCGAAATGGCTCAATCCCCGCAGGAAGCAGCAAGGATCTGGGCTGCTGGAACAGAAGGAGCTGTTGAGAGCAGTGGGGAAACCGAGCCAGACAGGTGGGAGGGCTGAGTTCCGGAAATCAATGCAAGTGAGGCAGAGTAGTCTGGATTTGATTTAGCAGGCAACAGCGAGCCACCTGATTCTTGAAAGGGGAGTGAAGAGAAGTGAGCAGTGATTTAGGAGGATTAATAGATCCATGGAGCTCAGGATAGATTGGAAAAGGGAGAAACCCACTCCAGTCCCACTGGAAAGCAGAACAGAGATTGTGAAGCAGTTCAGAACTGAAGAGATGAGGTAATGCAGCCCTCACCTGCATCCTCCATCTACTTTCTCATCCCTTCCCTCCACCAAGCTCAACCACATCCCTTCCCCCTCAAGTTCCCCTCCAGCAGCTCTTTTCTCTGGAGTCTATGATTAATTCTCTCTTAAAAGTATCTGTTGATAGATTCAAGGGGCATTTCATAAATTCTGTCTCATTATGTGAAGCCTAGTTTTAAAACTTCCTTTTGTCTGGATCAATTATGAAGTAATAAAATCTGACCTGAACCCAAGCCGGCATCTCTTCTTTCTCTGAGATTCAGCAATGCTCAGAAAAATCTGAGAATAATGTAATTTGTTTCTGTGGTTATAGGAGCCCAAGAAGTGGCTAAATCAGCATTATCCAATGCACTCCAAAGCCAATGGCATAAATTTCTTCTCTATTCACTCTCAGTATTTGTGTATTCTATCCTCATTTACATATATATATATACTCACACACACACACACACACACACACACAGATTCCCAGTAATTAGCAATGTGGCAGTTGAATATCTTCAGCGTTATCATTATTAGCCTGGATCGAGAAGAAGGAAGGCTCAAAAAGGAATGCTAAGGTAAATAAAAATATCAAATACTTGTTATTTGCAATAGTTTCCAGGATTCTGGTTGCTCTGAGGGCCATAGCATGGCACTTAATTTATGGTCTGCTTTGGGAATTATATTTGCATTCTCATGTTGAAATGGTCCACTCCATCATAGCACTGAGGTGGGAAGAAGGTCTCAGCACAATGCCAAATTTGATCAACATTTGGCTTAATGGTCTCTTGGTCATAATAAGGGGGGATAGTGGGCTGGTTTTGGTGAGACAAACTTACTACTTTGACTTGATTGTCTCGCTTCTCAGTGTTGATGCCTTGGGACATGGTCAGTTAGTGTATTGGTTAGCTTTCCATCAGTCTATCAGTATAATGAAATACCTGAGATAGAACTACTTACCGAGTAAAAAGACATTTTTTTGTGGTTCACAGTTCTGAAGGTTCAAGTCTAAGATGGAGCAGATGCACTGATTTGGGCACCTCGTGATGTAGCACATCATGCTAGCTGTGTGTGGTCAGCAAAATACTCATATCGTGAATCAGCAGAGAGGATGGGGGTCTCACAATTCCCTTTGAAGGTTTGTCCCCTAATGACCTAAGGACCCACTAGCCTCCATCTCTTCAAAGACCACAGCACCTTCTCATACATCCATGCTGGGGATCACACAAATGGACTTTCAGGAACACTGACCCAAACCATAGCAACTGGATACCCCAAAGATGCTCCAATTGCAAAAAAAAAAAAATCCAAAATGAGTAATGCCTTCATGTTTTTCCTTCAAAAGTACAATCTACTACAAAAATAACTGCATTCCCAGGTTTTTTTTCTTCTTCCCACATTTTCTCTTTTTTCTAGAAGCTATCAGTTGAGCCCCTGAACACATTCTCACATGCACGCACACTCATGTACACATAGTATTTCTATCCTGCTTTCAAAATGCCAACACTACAAACATGTCAGACCAAATTCCTCAGACACTTCAACTGTTTCTTTCCTCCTAGTTCCCTGTTGACAACCCACATGGGCTTGGCTCCCTAATTTTTTTCTCTTCCAAGGACAAAAATAAAAAGTCATAAATGCCAGAAATTTCTAGGGGCTAAGTCAGTTCTTTCTCATGGGTAGTGTTTTATGCTGGGCTCTGTCAAGCCTCTGGTGCCCACTCCCACGGTAAGTTTAAGGTATGTTGGAGCTGTCACCGATTCAATGATAACCTGTCAATCCATGACCTCAGTGAGCCTTTCTTTTTTGCATTAAGCTAGGTGCTGAGAGGTCCAAAGAATATGTGATTTTTGCTTTCAGAGGGAAAGAAACTAACACATGAACAGCTACTCAAGAATAATTCAATACTAAATAGGGTGACACTGACCAGCAGAGACAGTGCGGTATTGTAAACAAGGATAGATTTGGATCCAGAAATGTGGTCTTTTTCTACCCTCTCCCTTGTAATTTCTTAATATCACAGATTCTCAGCAACGTGTTTTTAGAATCCAAGGACTACATGAGCTTATAAAGCTAATTTGTTTATTTTCTCTGCCTCAAGACTCATTCCATTTTTCTTTTAAAAAAGAAAGGAAAATCTATAGTCTCTTGCAATTTTCTTTTACAATCTATCATTGCTTAGTATTGAGATGTTGTTCCTTGCAGTGTCTAGATTATGCTTGCTATAGATCAAGATCATCTTCTTTTAAGATATTTTCAAAAGGAGATTTGTTCATTCATTTGCATTTATTCAACAAATACTTACTGAATATCAACTCTGTACCAGTTCCCCCCTACACTCCTGACCAGGCACATATGGTACATAATTCAACAAAATATATTGAGCCCCTTCTGGTGCCCAGCCATGGGAAGCAAACCCAAGAGGACATAACTATTCCTGGCTTTCCCTAAGTAAGCACATTATCGCAGCTTGAAGGGGATGATTACACAACTCCTCAGTTGTGTGTGTTTGTATGTGTGTGCTTACATCGGATAAGCTCAGCCTGTTAGCTCATAGACTGAGCTATAGGAAAATAACATAAACAGATTCCACATACCGAGTCCCTACTTTTCTCCAGGCACTCGAAAAACATCTTTAACCCTAACAACACTGTACTGTAGGTACTTTTATTATCTCCATCTTCCAGACAGGAAATCAATGCTAAGAGAAGCCAAGACACACCCGTGTCTATTTGCAATCGTCACGGTCTTGCCTTCCCTTCTGTTGCCTCAGTTCTTTTATCATGAGCATTTCTGCAGTGTCTATAGCACACCCACACAGTGAGTGTTTCAAAACTGTAAAAGATGCGACTTTTCCTATCTGATATTTAGTGAGATCACACCTATTCCTCATGTAGGCCTTTGTTCTTCATGCCACATAGAGGCTGCTGTGCCAGAAGGGGCTCCTGCAATATTACAAACATTTTACATCATTCCGGAGGCATAACCAGGGCAAGCCTGCAATTAATCAGGACAATTCCAAGTCATGGGCCCATCCACAGACAGGTCAGATTTAACCTTTAGGGAGAGCTCATTACTTGGAAAGGCTTAACGCTTACTGAAAATATGCTACAGAGAAATGTGGTTCAAAATTCAGTGCATTCCTTGCCTTCAGGAGCTCATCATCCTAGTTATGCCAAAAAATGGTAAGATACAGTTCCTCTGCCTTAAATTATAGTTCTGTGTGTGACCACATGTAACCTTCATAAAAGGATTTGAAGAAAACACTTAAGAAAATGTGGTGGACCGAGAAAAATTCACTGACAGACCAATCTAGACTCAGGAGAGGCAGTTAGAAATATAAGCAAATCCCAGGGCCAGGCTGCTGTGAACCTAGAGATGGTATTCTAATCCCAAATAGACACCAGCTCCACTCTTTGCCAAGGAACTTTATAAGCAGAATAAGAAAGAGCATATGGTAATTCATGGCCCAAAAATGATCACCTTCACCTTCCACGCTGGTCCACTGAGAGCGGCCATTCTACATGGTGGCACTTGTCCTTTCGAATAATAGGTCACCATATTGAGCATGCATCTTGTGTCAGGCTTTTATGTCCAGCATCCCTAACCCACACTAAAATTCTACACAGTAAGCATGATTCTATCCATAATCACAGAATGAACCGAATTTCAGAGCACTCAGGGTCCCATGGCTGGTCCGGCTGGTTCTTTTGATCCCACCATGATGCCTCTGCTCTAGGGAGAGGAATAAAAACACCAGGATTCAGCAAAAACACACTCTCTGCAATGGAACAAGCTCAAGCCAAAATTGCCAAAAGCTGAATCTCAAGGAAAGAAATGGGGAACACTTGGCATCCATTCATCCCTGAAACAGAACGGGAGAATGGGCAAAATAAGAAAAATCTTATTAGAATTCTTGAACTTAGAAGAGGAGGATGAAGTGAGTGGCTTTATTATTCTCTAACTCCAGAGGAGAAGGCACAGATGAGGGCTACACTCAGACTTTCGTGGGGAGGGGGAGCGGATTTCACCAGGACAGAAGGATTCACACCCCACTGGGTGAATTCTGATAGAGGATATTAGATAAAAGGGCAGAGTGGCTTCCTCTAGCCAACCAGATCACAACAGAGGTGGATGGACTCTGATTCTCATGCCTCAGACTTAGGTAATGGGGAAGATAAAGAGCTGCAATAAGGGAAGGGACAGGAGCCAAGGCAGCATCAGTCACCATCAACAGGACAAGGGGGCTGGTAGAAATTCTAGACAAACCATTCACATCCAGCATGAGCAAGACTAAAAGAATCATAATCACGTGCAAACTGTGATAACAACAGAAAGAATGCAAATTCAGAAGAACCTCTTATCCTGGAAGACACACAATACCCAAGGAACAGAATCAAAATGCTTAAGCTCCACACTATAGAAACACTTAATAGGAACCTGAATTTAATTTTTAAAAGTAGCTGAAAGACCTGATTGCAAAGCAATGAAATGAGATGTTTTCCAATCTAAAGGAAAGTTTTGAGGTTGAGACAACACTATCACAGACCAAACAATTAATAAGAAACAATGAACAAAGAGACATTTTAGTTGAAAATCAAAATCTTGACATAGTGTAAAGGCTCAAGATAATCCTAGCCTATGCAGAAGAACAATATGACATTTGAAAATCAATAGGACTAGAATAGACATGGGGGAAAGGCAAACAATTGACCATGTGATTTACTGATTTCCTGGAAGTAGTAAATTCAAACAAGAAGACGGACAATATTTGCATATATAGTAGAGAAAAGTTTCCCTAGAATGTAAGAATCAAGTATTTGATTGTTTTGAGACTTCCATGGAATACAAGACAGTGCTTTAAGTATGGAAAACAACAATTAAACCTAGATGAAAGTTTATAAGAAGAAGCTGCGAGGTGAGAAGACAAGTGCAACGCAGGCTCACCTCGTCATCTCCAAACCCCGTGAGCCATCTTCGTCCGAGGCTTTAGATAACATTCTCCTTCAGTGCTCAGGACAGCCTGGGATGTGAAATTCCACTTGGACTTGATAATGAGTGGAGTACCATGAAAGAGGAGAAGACTAGTTCTGAATGCCAGGATTTTCCCAGTTTAATGGTAGTCTACCACTCTTTCAGATGCAAGTAACACTAAGCCAGCCCACACTGGTATAAGTAAAAGTACACCTTCACTGGCCCACAGAATCAAAGTCAGGGGAGTTTTGGCTTCGGGATGAGTTGACTCCAGGTATACAATGTCTCTCTCGCTCTCAGCTTGACTTTCTTCTTTGTAGGCCCTACTCAGGCATGTTCCCTTCATGATGGAGAGAAGGTTGCTTGCTGGTAGTGGAGGTTGTATTGTCACAGTACGAAGTCCAGCAGAAAGATAAAGTTTTCATATTCAGTAGTTAGATTAAAAATTCTGGAATTGAGTCTCTTTAAATCTGATTGGCTCAAGAGCCCTTCACTGCACAAAGCCCTGTGGCTATCAGGGTTAAACGTTCAAATTAGCTTGGTGTGAATCAAAGTCCTGAAGCAAGTAGGGTCAGCCGTATTCTTGGAATATGATGTGAGAGTCAGGGAATAATGTCAGCTAAAGAATATTGAGGTGTTAAAAGAAGGGGAAATGTGTGTCAGAAAAGCAAAAAGAATATAGATCCACTGCATTGAAGAATAGTAAACACACACACACACACACACACATGCACACTCATGGTTGTTACACACTTTCCCAGAAAGCAATAGCATATACAAAGAATTTCACATTAACATGATACAAATCAACGACCCAATGTTTAAGAGAAAGAATGAAAAAGAACATAGCATTCAAGTGGGAAAGATTCTCATACCTGAAGTTTCCATATGCCTACCATCGCCACTGCCATAATAGAACAAGTCTGACATCTTTGTTGAAGGTGTGTTGCTGCTATACTCTGCTAACAGAATGAACTGATGATAGATTTTCCTTGTAAGTAATCACCCTGTAACATAGCAGAGCATGGAAGATCGGGTGTGAATAAATGGAGCGCAGATATAAAGACCTGCAGCTAATATGAGAACGGACACCTGAAGAATCATAGAACATAGATCCTTGCACTCTCCAGTATCCGTGTTGTGCCACTGAGTGCCAGGCACCACTGCAGGGATCCAGTCTCTGCCTTTAGGGAGCTAGAGACCAACTATTCCAAAACCTCATCTTATGGAGGAGGAAACTGAAACCCCAAAGGGAAGTAGTCACATACCCAAGATCATGACACTAGTGACTAGCGCCAGAAAAATTATCACATGAGTGTCTGCACGCCATGGTTATGAAAAGAATTTGAACTTAGAGGTCAACAGACCTGGGTTCCAGTCCTGGCAGCTCTGTCACCAATCAGCTGTCAGAAGCCCACCCACATCCATCCTCTCCAGATCACATGCTTCATGATGGCCTCGAAGGAGTGAATCAGGTGAGTCGTGCCGCCTCTGCTGACATCTGCTTCGTGAGTTTGGGAGTATTTCATGGAGATGTTTTCCCCGACAGATTTATGGCTGGTCTTGGCTCAGTGCCTTGAAAACACTCATCATGTGATGAAACAAGAATGTCATTCTGCAGACTATCAATAAACCACACTGGCATTCCTATCCCCCCACCCAGCCAACTTCCCTCCCCTCCAGCCCACTCCCTCCCTGCAACCCAAAGATAGCAAAACCATATCATTATGAAGTATTATCCAGCACAATTCATTTCTGCGGACCCAAAGAGGGGCCAGAGCTTGCCTGTTGCTTGCGGACATATTTTTTATTTTGCATTCAAAAGCTTCAGTTGGGAAATGAGCAAGAGCCATGTTAAAGAGAAGCCAGAGAGCATGTCTGAGCTCAGGCTAGAAAAATCCACCAAGTGGTCATCCGAGGATCATAACATATCCCAGAACAACAAAACCTCCATTCTTGCTTGAAAAAGCAAACAGTACACTTGAAAGAGGCCTGCCCTTTGGATCCCATCCAGGTGATTCATCTCAGGCTTTCCCTACCTGAGGCAAGAGTATGTTTTCCTGAAGAAGTGGTATGTGGGCCTGAGCTTGCAAGGTAGTAGGTGAACGAATGCCACTACGTTGAGTTCCAGCCATAATCCTGAAGAGATGCTAGGGAAGAACTAAAATTTCAGTGAAGGATTCAAGTAACATATTACAGCACTTTTCTAGCACCTCTAATGTCACCAACCTTTCCCCCAAACTTGCTCATTCCCTTTATCCAGGACCCAGGCCCTCATGTTTTATGTCTAGGTCATTCCCAAGGGATAGAGAGAAATGTGGTTCCCAATAAAATAGAAAAAACTATAAAGAGATTAAAACAAAGTCATACCTAGGGAAAGAAACAAAAATTCAGCAATGTCACAGGAGAGCCAATGAAAGTTAAGTGAGCCACAGAGGCTGAAAGAGTGATGACCAAGGAGATGTCGAGATCATCAATTGGCCAACGCTGCTCTGAACCAAGACTCTCCAAACCATATTCTGTCCCAGCTACAGGCACCATGTTCTTAATGACGCATCCTAAAAAGCACTAAGAAAGAGGCTATAACTCTCCGTGGAAATTGAGGAAGGAGATCTCAATACCCAGCTCCCTTGACCTCTGTATTTCCCTGTGGGAGACGGTGCGATTGACTTGCTTCTAAATATGCTGATTCTGGGGGATAATAATACCACTCTTCCAATTACAGTTTGAAGCAAATGAAATGATAGATGTCAAGGAAGAAAATCAATATGGAGTAGCACTGATTTGGAGCACTTAAAATGGAGTCAGGAGGCATTGCCGAATCTGGTCTCAGACATTCTCAGCTGAGCCTTAGCAAAGGGCTGCGGACATGGTCAACATCAGCATGAGCTAACCTTTGGACTAGGCTGAGCATCAGTTCCCTGAAACATTGCTAACCTCTGCTGACCTTCTGCAAAACAGTACCCGTTCCCCCATCTCCCCAGAGACAGAGACCACACCTAATCCTCTTCTTAAAAGACAGCTTTTGTCAGCACCGATGATAATTCCCCACGAACAGGTGATATACTTTCCAACCCCCTTGCTGCTCAAAACTATAAATACAACTGCCATTTTGTAAAACCTCGGAGCATATTTTCAAGACGGCATGAATCTGTGTATTCGCAGATTGCTGTCTTAATTAGTCTAAAATAAAGTGTAATTTTTCTTGTTCTTGACTAGATTGATTTTATTCTCGGTCAACATAAATTTGAGAGACTGCTTTATTAATTGCAAAACAATTTTAAAATTCTAGGCACTCTTACAACCTATTCATTGTCCATCTCTTGGATCTTGTTGATATACTTAATGAAGTTATGGTATATCTTCCATTTTATCTGTAACCTTTTTGAGGGAGGTGCTTGTGTTTTAATTTGTACAATCGGTGTTGAGTAGAAGATTTTGAATGAATGAGTGGAGAAGGAATGATGGGCACTCATGGATTGCTGTCCTCCACCTGCCAGGACAGGAGCACTGGTCTGTGTATGTCAGCTCAGGCTGGCTGCTCTGGGTCAGCCTTAAGGCACCAGTTGGACAGGGCTATGCTGGGCTAGAGTCCAGCAGCATGTCTTTTCTCTGACTGCCCATCTGCTCTGTGACTAAAGCCAGCACTAAACTTAGCTGTAGTGACTCACTGACACAGGGCTGTCCCAGGCCTCCCAAGTCATTCCAACAAGCCACCTGGCTGCAGGCACTACCTTCCTTCTTCCCTCCCTTCCTCCATCATTGATGGGCAAATGGTACCTGGTCAGTCTTCCCCACATCTTCAGGAGCAGCCCATGGCTGGGATGCAGAACTGAAAAACAGAGTTTACGTGTGGATGTCTTTCTTTCCCAACTCATGGTCCCCAACCCATTGAGCAATAGGTCAGTGGTTCCTGTGGGAAATTATTCCCTAAGGGAATGGAGGTGCTGATTCAGTCCTAATGAGACAAGAGGGTAGGGACAGTGTGTGGACCATGTTGGAAACCATAAGCATCATACATTTGTTTGGTTAGCGTTTCAGTTCTGCATTTAGTTTATCTTCTCAGTGCTCCTCCGCTGCACCTGCAGAGTGTCAGGAAAAGTCTCAAATAAAGAGAAGTCATGACTCCTTCAATTAGTCCATCCGGGGCATCTGCTCAGTTTACGCTGGTTTGATTCATTGCAAAGTGAACTGAGAGTTGCTGTATTATGCATTTGCATGAACTGCAGAAAGAGGGACAGATGAGTGGCCTGTCATAGCAGTGGAGGGATGCATCATCAGTAGAGAATATAAAAACAATAATAAAATCAATTAAAAGTCGGAGTGATTTTTATTATCACGGTAAGCTTGAAATTCTAAAAACATGCATGAGAAAATAATCCTCCCCTCAAGATCCTCAGTTCCTTGCCCCACCTGCATATGCTAGCAACCACACTTTCTGTTAACTCATTCTTTCATTCATACGTTCATCCAGTTGCTAATAGGATGAACCGTTCTGGAGAGTTTACTGTGAACAAGGCATTGAGCTTGGTGCTTCAGCTTGGTCTCACTGCTCCAGGCTGCTACTTCTCCCTCCCACAGTCCACGCTGAACTCCCCAAGTCATAACTGCCTCTGGGCTGTTGGCACACTTCCCCCCGTGGCACGACCCATGCAGAACGATTGACAGGAGAACAAGCTCCTCCTCTCTGGACAGCCTGAACCAGGCTCAGACCCTCCTTGTCATCGCTTTTCCATTCCAGAATACTAACTGGCCTTTCTTTTTTTTTTTTAAATGGAAAATGATGCATGTAAAAAGCTTATATCTAAAGAGTTATAGTCTTCCAGGACTTTCCCAGATCCCTACCGCAGGAATCTTGCTGTAGACCCCAAAAGCAGTGGTCATTTTTTCTTGCTTTTTTGGATATACATGACATTAGAATGTATAATGATATAATTACAGTAGATGAAGTATAACTTGCTCTGATTCAGTCCCCACTACTTCCCCTCCCCCTTCTCCTCCTTTGACTCTACTGATCTTTCTGTTATTTACTAGTAGTTGTTTTTTTTTAATTTAGTGACATGTTGGTATACACGTTGATGAGATTCATATGATATATTTATATAGGAACATGACAAAGTTGTCTAATTCATTCCACGAACGTTCCCTATCTCACTCCTCTTCCCTCCTTTTCCTTCCTCTTTGTCTATTCCTATGAATTTTTCCTTATTTTGGTTTAGCTTCCACATATCAGAGAGAACATTTGACCTTTGGTGTTGGAGACTGGCTTATTTCACTTAGCACAATATCCTCTAGCTTCATCCATTTGCCAGCAAATGATATAAAGTCTTTCTTCCTTATGACTGAGTCATACTCCTTAGCTTGTACACACCACATTTTCTTTAGCCATTCATCTGTCAAGGGGCACCATGGTTGGTGCCATAGCTTAGCTATTGTGAATTGTGCTGCTATAAACATTGATGGGGCTGCATCCCTGTAGTATGCTGATTCTAGATCCTTTGGATATACACTGAGGAGGGCAATGGCTGGCTCAAATGGTAGACTCATTTCTAGTTTTTTGAGTAATATCCGTACTTCAAAACCAGATGTTCTTAAAATTTATTTGTGCTATGAAGGCTTTAACAGTGAGGTGAGGTCTGTAGATTCAAAAACTTTTAAGTGCATAAAATAAAATTTAGAGATGAAAAAGGATCCTAGTTTCATTGTGATATGCTTCTTCAAATAATAAAAAAAACAAATTAGTGATCCAATATAGGAGGGGTTTTTTCCCTGACATGATCTAAAGGCAGGTTTAATAATTACAGTAATTTTAAAACAGTGAAAAGTGTGAAGCATATTTCTTCTTATCTGCAAAGTTTGGAATAGAAGTAAAAATGTTATTGATAACAATGTCATAGTTACCGGAAATTCTACCTTGGCTTTTTGCCTATTTCATTATTGAAGGCGATGTTAAATTTCAGTTCAATGAAAAGAAAGATGTCACTTTTACCAATCCAAGCTGACTATCCCTGAACTGTGAGAAGTCCAGGAACTATTCTATCTTAGAGCATCAGGCACTGAACATCTGCAGCGCTTAGGATGCTACTTGTTCCCCTTGGCGGTAACTGTCTCCCGAAGAGCCCTCATGAATGGACTAATGGTGTCACCGAAGAGTGACATCGTAGAAGTGAGTTCAGCTCTCTCATGTTCTCTTGCCCACCTCCTTCTTCCATGGATGATGCAGCAAGAAAGTCCTCACCTTTACCTTGGACTTCTCCACCTCCAAAACTGTAAGAAATCCATCTTTGCTCTTTCTAACTCACCCAGTCTCAGATATCTGTTAAAGCAACAACAACAGAAAAACACTAAGATACCATATTTTAGTGGAAACTGCTACACATATAAGGTACAATGATGGAGGTACAATGATAGCAGGTGACCTGGTCAGCTTCTATTTCCCCTCTAGATTCACATTCTCTGCCCTGCAGCACCCAAAATATACTGACCCACTCTGCTTCCTATTAGGTGTTGTCAACGGGGCTCCTTTGGGAGGGTTTGGAGTTCTCCTTCCCCCATAGCTGAGTCTATCCACAGTTTAGTGGACTCACTGGGCTCTGGTAACAACATCTACCAGAATCAACCAATGAATTTGGAGTTGGAAGGCTCAGGTGGAGTTCCACTCATGAAACCCTAGTGACCCTGTGAACAGGTGGCCTCAACACTAAGTCTCGAGTTCTTCTTCTGTAAAATGGGTATAACAGCCCCTTTCCCACCTCCTTTCAGGGCTATATAGGAACAATTTAGACCATATAAATTCTGTGCAAATGAAAATGTTATTATGAAGAAGCTTGGTGAACACTAGTTAGCAAAGGCAGGGTTTCCCTGCTGGCCCTCTGCTCTGGAGGAGCCAGGAAAGACCCAGAGAGAGGGGAGAGCTATAACACAAACAGGCCAGCCTTCCCACCTCCCCTCCTCCTCTCCCATGGAGCTGCATGTGCAGTGGATAAATTGAGTAAAATAACAAGCTAGAGTCCATCCTCTGTGCTGATATTGGCAGCCTGCTTCCACAAAACATGCTTGCCTGGCTTTCTGAGAACCAGGAGAGGAGATAGTTGCCCACCCCCCCACCACACCTCTGAGACCCCATCCTATTGCATGTCTTCTAAAAGAAAAAGCAATAATGAACTCCCTGGGACCCAAGGAAGGGCAACTCTACTAATCTGACTTACCATTGACTCGGAACCGTGAACAGCAGAGAAGGGACAGATAGACAGTGTCTCTTGCTTCAGTACACTTTACTCCCTAAACACCCTTACAACACGCCACTGTCTATGTTCCTCCTACCTATTACACTAGGCTTTCTAATCAAACCTCATCGGTTTACAGAAGTCGACACAGGTCCAGAGAAAGGACCTCATGTACCGCTGATTGTAGAGCTGGTTAGTATAGATTCATCCAGACTAGTCTATGATTCACAGTTCTTTGAAGATTTCTGTGTTACACATTCAATTTAAAATCACTGTATTCCAGCCAGGAAATCTGTTCTTCTTCTTTCATCCCCACGTAAGCTGGTGAGTTGAATGGATGTGCATCCCTCTGGCAGACGTTTCACAATGGGCCTAGAGGAAGCAGTTGCCGGGGCTGCCTTGGAAATGGTCTTTCTACCCCCATGGCATCATGGGAATATCTCTCCAGGTTTGTTGATGAACAGGGTCTGAGAGGAATTCGGAATGATCTTAAGGGAAAAAGAGTATTCAATAAAGGATGAAAAGGGGCTGGAGCAGTGGCTCAGCGGTTTTGGCTCTTGCCTGGCAAGCGCAAGGATCCAGGTTCGAACCCCAGTACCATGTACACATCTAAGTGTTGGAGCAACAAAGGCCATGTGAAAAAACTCAATAAAGTTGTTTCTCTCTTTAAAAAAAAAAAAAGGAAAAGAAAGGATGAAAAAATACAGGTGACCAAAGACCATAGGAAATCACTTGATTATAACCAACAAATATAGGAACGAATATTTTTGTTCTGGGTCAAAGGAAACCTTTTGTAGGATATCCAGGCTTAATAACAACAGTGTGTTTCAGCATGATGGAGTGAGGGTGTTTTACTTTTAATTTTTCCTAGATGTTACACACACACACACACACACACACATACCCGAGAGCTAACCAAAGCAATAGTTACGGTAGTTATGGTTTGGGATTGGCCCTACGGTTTAGGGTTGACACTCACACTCTTAGCCAACCAAGGCAATAACTATGATTCACAATTGGCCCTTGGATACTAATGTGGGCCTACAAATCCGTCGTAATCATGCAACATACGGAGGTTCTGAATATTCAAAACATTACTGTCTATGAGTTCCCTGGCAGCAGTAGCAACTGCAGAAATATCATTTGAGGTTTCCAGGGACCGTTGCTTACCAATAGGAGAGAAGAAGGATTTGTGTAATATAAAGAATTTCCGTGCCCTTGAAAAAAATTCAAATATAGAATGGTAGCCAAATAAAAGAGTGAAATCCTGGATCCTATCTCTCCCCAAATAACTGATCTTTGTGCTTCACAGAGGCTTGCACCCATGCCAACTGCCATGACTCTTGACATACACATTATCCCCAAATGAAGCTAACAATCCAGATGTGAAAGTTACTTAATAAGATTTATTGAGAAAACGCCTGTAAGAAGTGGAAAGAAGTGACACAGCACTTTTGACCCTTAAATTTTTTCATCTATGGAAATGTGGACATGATAGCTGGAGCTCCAGCAGCTATTTTGGATGATAAGACACACATACAAAAGGAAGCCATAACATACGGAACACAGGCATGGAGTGAGTCACGATCTTGAAAACAACACGGATTAGGCAATCTCGGATTTCTCCTACACGAGAGAAAAATAAATTGCAAAAGTGTTCAACCACCATTATTTGGTTTTGGCATTTCATATGAAAACCCTAATATCACATCTGATTCATCTTTCTCCTCCAGTCCCTCCAACCACATTCCACGATCACTCCTCCCCTCTTTCTTCTTTTGCTTCCTCTCCTCTTCCTCAGTCCCTCTTCATTTTGATTTTTCCTCTTTTATTCTACCTTTTAAGCCACGGCTTCTCCAAAATATGACTTCATCTCTCTTCTCTACTCCATGTTGCTTTAATCATAATTTTTATTCTACAATCTCACATTTGAATGAAAAGAGCTATCCACATTTCCAAAAATGAATTTCAGATCTTCCCCACTTTCCTTGATAAATCATCTTAATTTCTACACCACTCCTGGAAATTTCCAAGTTATTTAGAATTTTACCTTGTCCTTTGACTTGACAAATAATCAATTATAAATGCTATTAATTTCATATCTACAATCGATCAGCTAGCCAAACTCTCCTCTCCATCCCATCTTTTATTTCTGCAGTCTGGATCCTCAACACCTTTCTTCTGGGCCACTGTAATAGCCTGATCACTGTTCATCCTGCCTGAGCTCCAAGGCTTTATGCAAGAGTGCTGTATTGCCTCTCTGAGCACCCTCTGCCTTGTCTGTGCAGCTGAAACCACCCAGCAAGCAGAGTCCACCAGTACCAACATATCTTCCCAAGTGTCATTTCCACCAGCTACCATCATAAGCTCTACCTACATTTCATCCATCCTATAGGATCACCTCCTCTGGTGTTTCCCCTAGACTCCCCATGCAGGTTATGTTATCCCTGCTACTCCCCACACTCTCATGTCTGAATTCTGTCCAGTTTTTTTTCTTTTTTTTTAAGAGAGATAATTGTATTTATTTTTTTTCATCTATTTTTTCCAACACTTATTTGTATATGTGGTGCTGGGGTTCGAACCCAGTTCTTGCACATGCCAGGAAAGCACTCCAGCACTGAACCACAACCCCAGCCCCTGGTCTAGTCTTTAGACCCAATAAACATGTCATCTCTCAAGGTTTTTGAGCTAAAAGCCTGGTGTTCTCCCAATCCTTTATCTTTGTATATTATCTTCAAGCACTGACTTTTCCCTTCACATTGTAGTAATCAAGATACATGCTTTATCTTGCGAATTAGATCTCCTTTAATCACTGTGCATATTTCTTGGAGTGCCAACATTGCAGGTGATCAGTAAATCAATACTGAGTAATCAAACAGCATTTTTGGCTATTGAGTTTATGGAAAATATATACATGCTCAACGTTTGAGTATTAAAGTCTATCCTCACCACTACTGTGGCCACCTCCTTTGCATCCGCCTTCCACCCTCTGCTACTTTAGACAAAAATAGCAAAGAAAGGAGACCCAAAACCAAGGCCAATGTCAATTATGCTCCTTTCTTGACAACTAAGTAAAACAGAAAGGAAGAGGTTAAATATAAATTAGGAATTAATGGATAAGGAAGAAAGGATTGTAAATTCTTGTAAATCCTCCTCCTCCTCACCCTCCTCCTCCTTCTTCTTCTTCTTCTTCTTCTTCTTCTTCTTCTTCTTCTTCTTCTTCTTTTTCTTCTTCTTCTTCTTCCTCTTCTTCTTCTTCTTCTCATACTGCAGGAAAGATGTTTTTACCTCTTTGAAAATAATGCCCAGCAACACTCACCCTGTAATCCAGGAAGCTGAGGTAAGAGGATCATAAGTTTGAGATCAGCCTTAGCAATTTAGCAAGACCCTGTCTCAAAATAAATATTAAAAAGGGGCTAGGGATGTGGCTCAGAGGTTAAGCACCTCTGGCCTCAATCCCTACTACAAAAAGAAGAAGAAGAAGAAGAAGAAGAAGAAGAAGAAGAAGAAGAAGAAGAAGAAGAAGAAGAAGAAGAAGAAGAAGAAGAAGAAGAAGAAGAAGAAGAAGAAGAAGAAGAAGAAGAAGAAGAAGAAGAAGAAGAAGAAGGAAGAAGAAGGAGAAGGAGAAGGAGAAGGAGAAGGAGAAGGAGAAGAAGAAATAGTAAAGGACGTCTCTGAAAGTAGTCAAGTGTACCTTGTTCCCCACATACCAGGCAACAGGAACTTTCTATTCGTAGCACATGACAATTGGTCCACTGGAACTGTCTTTCAGTGAGCAGTGTGCCCTGCCAAGATGACCAATGCTCTTAAAACCTGTCCTGAGGCATTCTGAGGCCAAAGTCCCTCTCGGTTTCATTGCAACACTGAGGGAGGGTGGTATTCGGTGACCTGAATCTCACTTCGGGGTTCACTTACATTGTGTGTGGCATGCAACATGACATTGCGACCTCACCTAGACAGTGCAGGGCTTCTGACCCACTCTGCCAATCCCTACCCTGCTGCACAAAACACCTGTGTGTCTACTCCCCCAGCCTCCTCAGCAAGTGCTGCCCAGCGTTTCTCAGCAGCTGGTCACATTGCATAAACAGCCTTCCATATGTATCATTATTACACATCCCAAAGAATTGCAGAGCTGGGAGGTTGGGTATGAGGTTGAAAAGTGCATTTCTCCTTAGCTCTATATTTTCCAATTAAAAATTGGAAACTTCCCAGGTTCTCCTGCTCTGTGGCCATGCAGAAGGCAGCATTGGAGCTTGGACTTCAGAGCCTGCATGGTCAGCCCCTATGTGTAGGACATCAGGCTACCTGGAGAGAGATGGTGAGCCCTGAGGGTGATGAGCAATGAGGACTTAGCAACTCAGCACCCACGACCATCACTAGCCAGCCAGGATAACCCGGATGGGAGAGGGATGCCCTGTTAGCCCTCATAAAGCCAGTACCAAGGCTTGCTTATTGACTGAGGTTATCAAAACATTTTTGTTCACTTGCAGGCACGAGTGTAGTCATCTTCTAAGGATCTTTATAGCTGATGGTCTCTTAGCACTGTGCACAGGGTCAAACTAGGGTGGCAAGGAATTGGCCTTAGTCAGGAAATGAGATAATACCACTTTTTTAGATAGTGTGAATCAGGAGCTATTCCAGATTTAAAGAAAAAGTCATCCTGTCCCCTCCCTTTCTCACCCCACCACCAGCTCAAAGTTGGCCTCCTATTGATTGTGGACCTGCAAGGTAATTCCTCAGGTTTGGGGGTCTCATTTCTCTATGACAGAGATCAGGCACCACCCCTTCTGCCTCCTTCCTTGACAATAACACCATGGTAGGTGTGAGAAGATAAGACCTTGGACCATAAGGCATTAGAACTCCATCTCGCTTTCCAAATCTTGACACCTGTTACCTCTGCCTCCCCCCACAGGCCAGTTCTACCCCTCAAAAACCCACTTTCCTCAGCGATGCTTCCTGCATCATTTCCTCAGTGTTTCAGTGTTAGGGTACCGAACCACCCAGGTTCTGCCATGGAGTCCTAGGATTGGGATGATAGGGTGATCTTGTTCTGGGGTTCTTGATCCCATTCACTCCTCCTTATGTTTCCCCTTGCTAACTTGCCTTTCCCAGTATTAACTGGCTCCTAACAACCTCTTTCTCCCGCCCCCATGTCCACAGCTCATCCATACTGTGGTGTGGAACAATGACAACAGCTTAAAATATTGTCTACCAGGAGAGACTCAAAACCCGAACCCTAAATAACAAATTCCATGTATCATCAAACATGGAGGTGCAAGGTACTTTACCTGGGACCCCTGACCTCGGTGCCCACCACTCCCATAGGAATGTGAGGCATCCCTCTCACCCCTCCCACCCAGCCCCACCTTTGTTGCCTGGTTTATCTGCCTGACTCTGAGACTGGATACCCCCACCCCCTACAGCACCCCATCTTGTCTCCTGATTCCTTTTCTTCTCTTCTCTTTCTTCCTGCTACTTTATGTTCTAACTGCTCTCTGGGGGAGAATCATCCATCTTTCTCAGTAGGTATTCAATTAGAGCAGACCTCAGTGGCCCATCTTCTTCCCTTCTCTCTCCCTCCCCAGATGTCACCCTTCAGGAAGTAATATATAACACCCTCCATCCATGGCAATCTACTGGCCACCCGCCATTCTCAGCCACAGCAAGTGAATAAATAAATCTCTAAGGGGGAAAAGAGAGAGGAGGAAGCACCGGTTCAGAGCTAATGACAGTCACCTCCCAGCCAGACCTCCCACACCCGCTTCTGTGAAACAGAGCCCAGTACTGGGGAGCTTGCTTCCTCCTCGAGAGAATCCTGTGTCTATGTGTGTGCATGTGGGCTCAGTTCTGGGAGCACAGCATACTATCATGGTTATACTTAGCATACTGCTAAGCGAAAGTCACACTTCACAACTGGTGATTGCTTGGGGACAGACAGGCACAGTGCCTCTTGCGGAGATAGATAATGCCTGTTCTGCTGATTCAGAGGATGATGTGTCATGTTGATGTGGCAGTGTGAGGCCATTTGGTCACTGAGGGCTTGGTAGATGGGACAGTGTTATCATTCCATTACAGATGGAAAAATCATCTTGTCCAAAATCCGGGATGATCTATTCATTCTGATCTGAATTTTCATTCATTGACAACATGTCTTAGAAAGGGGACGCATAACTGATTTTATACAGAAGGCAAATGAAACTACAATATAAATGAGACACTTCTTCCTGGATGATCAGTTTTACTTTTTATAAGTAATTTTAGAGAATTTAATAATAAGGTTAATATTATTACCTTATAGTTATATATTACATAATATGTACATATATAAACATACCTGTATACTATAAAATAGAAAAAATGTTTCATATTTACTTTTATGATAATACAGAAGACATAAAAGTAATTTCCAACTGTCTGCTCTATAGCTCTCAAAAAATACGTTACCATTTACGCCTTATTTAGGGGCGACCCTTGACAGCCCTGAGGTGCTCTGCACACAGCGGAATGACTGTAACTCCCACAGACTCTCTTTGCGTTGGTTTGGATCTGAGATGTCCCCTAAGGTCTCTTATGTGGAAGGCTTGAACCTCAGTGCAGCAATGTCAGAGGGAGGTCTGGGAAGGTGATGGGATCATGAAGGCTCTGACTTCACCAATGGATTAATCCACTTATGGCTTCATAGTTTAAAAGGAGGTGTTGGAAACTGTGAGATCTACTTTGAGGAAGTAAGTCACAGAGAACATGTGCTTGAGGAGCACATTTTGTCCCCAGATATCTCTCTCTCTCCTTCCTGGCCACCATGATGTGATAGCTTTGCTCCACCACATGCTTCCCACCATGATGTTTTCCCTTGCCATAGACCCAAAGCAAGGGGCCACAGATTGAATCCTCTGAAACTGTGAGACAAAATAAACCTTTGCTCCTTTTTAAGGAGTAACACTGCTGTTTTAATCAGCTTTCTCATTGCTGAGACCGAAAGACCTGACAAGAGCTATTTTAAATAAGGAAGAGTTTATTTGGGGGCTCATGGTTTGAGAAGTCTCAGTCCATAGCCAGTTGTCTCCATTCTTTGGGATCAGAGATGAGGCAGACACCATGGCAGAAGAGTGTGGTGGAGGAAAGCAGCTCAGGACGTGGCCCCCAGGAAGCAGAGCGTGAGCTCCACTCAACAAAAACAAAATAATATATACCCCAAAGGTCACCTCCAGGGATCCACCTCCTCCAGCCACATACTACCTGCCTGCAGTTACCACCCAGTTAATCCCTATCAGGGGATTAATGTATTGATTAGGTTAATATTCTCATAACCCAATCACTTAACCTCTAAACTTTCTTGCTTTGTCTCATGTAAGAGTTTTGGGGGACACCTAGTATCTAAACTACAACAGCACCTGTCACTTGTGAACTGTGAATGACATATGTATCATGCATATAGAATGCTCACCCAGAGCAGACATAGATTAATTTTGCTTTTCCTTGGCCATTATGCTTATTTCAAAATCTTCACTAAGCTTATCACCTTCACTCACCATCATAAATGAGTCCCTCTCCCTAGTCCAAGCCACCATGACTTTTTACCTGAACTACTATAACAGATTCCTAAGTTTCCTTCCTGGTTCATTCTTGCTTCTCTCCCCCCCATTTTCCTTACATCAGCAAGAGGGCCCTGAGTAAAATATAAACCAATGATTGTGTTCCTAAAAACATGCCACGGGTGTGAGATAAAAAGGCCAAACTTCCTAACACAGTCTCCAAGGCTCTTTGTGGCCTGACCTATGCCCCACAGAACACCTTGGACTCCCACTGGCTCTTCCCACACTCACAAAGCTCCAGTCTTGTCTCTTTTCCATGCCTTCAACCTGCCGAGTTCTTCCTGCACAGGAGCTTTACACAGGTTGTAAATGTCTCTTCCTAGACCTCCTCCCATATTCTGATCATGTTTTCTTCATCCTTTATAGCACAGCTGAGATGCTTCTTGTTCTGAAATTACTCAATCTAAAATAAGTGCTGTTTCCCATTATTTTCTCTTAAGGCATTGTCCTCCTAGTATTTAACATATTTGTAGTAGAGTTATTATTCCTATTTTTTGTTGTGTCATATTTAACGTTCATATCCCCTTCTAATTTGCAAGCTCCTTAAGGACAGAGACCATGTATATTTTGCTCAGCACTGGATAACAAACAGCCTATGTCCTCAAACCTAGAAGGTGCTCAACCTTTTTTCTTAATGAATTAGTAAATGAATGAACTGTAATCGACTGGAATGTTGGATTGCATTGGTTTAGTCAGTGGAACAGTAGTCCTTGCACTTCCTTTTCAGTAAATATAAGTAAGAGTTGGAGAACAGAAATGAATGAATATTTTTCTTCTTAAACTGAGATTTAAGATTGCCGGAGTCATGGGCTGGAGCGGTGGCTTGGCGGTTACCACACTTGCCTGGCATGCGCAAGTATACGGGTTCAAACCCCAGCACCCACGTACACAGCTAAGTGTCAGAGCAATGAAAACCATGTGAAAATCTCAATAAAAATTTATTCTCTCTATGTCTGTCTGTCTGTCTCTCTCTCTCTCTCTCTCACTGTCCTTCACTCTTTAAAAAAAAAAATACCTGAGTCGTCTTATCAATTGGAATAGGCAGTTGTTATGGTCTGGATGTAAGTTATCTCCCAAAAGCTGATGTGAGATGGTGCAGGAAGACGCAGCGGTGGAATGATTGGGTTATGACAGCCTTAACCCAATCATTAATGATAGGGATTAACTGGCAACTGCAGGCAGATGAGCTGTAGATGGAGAAGGTGGATCATGGGGACGTGCTTTTGGATGTACGTTTTGGATCTGGCAAGGAGTTTCTCTCTCTCTGCTTCATGGTGCAATGCTTTGAACTGATTGCCTCTGCACACTCTTCTACCCTGACGTTCAGCCTCACCCTCACCTCAAGCCCCAAGGAATGGAGCCAGCCCTCTATGGACTGCGATCTCTGAGTCCCCAAATAAACTTTTCCTCCTAAAGTTGTTCCTGTCAAGTCTTTGAGTCATGGCAGCAAAAAGCTGATTAAAACAACAGTTTTGAATTCAAATTTTTAGGATGAGAAGCATAAAAGTGAAGGTCGTGGGTTTTGGAGTCAGCTTGATTTGAGTACCAATCTCAGCTCTGTCACTTACTGTGTGATCCGAGCCTCAGTTTCCCCATGCATAAAGCAAGAACAATAGTAGTGCCTGAATTATAGAGTTATCTTAAGAATTAAATAAGGTAATACACACAAACCGTTTCGTCAAGTCTTTGACCTTTGATATGTAGTCAGTAAAATTTCACTAATCTGATTTTCCTTTTTCATTAGTAAGCTTTTTTTTTTTTTTTTCTTTTTTACTAGTAAGAGTGGTACCTGGTTTTCAACCACTATGCTAGAGGCTTCTAAACTGCCCCGGCCCCTATATCTACGGTTCTATTTTCCCTTATTTCTTTTATTTCTACTAAAACCTTTTTTTAAAAAATCTTTTCCCTTTTCTTTTTTTTTTTTTTTTAAAGAAAGAAGGACAGTGAGAGAGAGAGAGAGAATCAATTTTTATTGAGTTTTTCATATGGCTTTGGTTGCTCTGACACTTAGTTGTATACGTGGGTGCTGGGGTTTGAACCCATGTACTCGTGCATGCTGGGTAAGCACTGTAACCGCAGAGCTACCACTCCAGCCCCTTTTCCCTTTTCTTTTAATAATAAAATCAACACTATAACCTTGGCCTTACACACACACATATATACACACAAATTATCTGAACACATGGCCACTCAGTTAGAGACTGTATTCCATGGAGATCTGTGGCTAGAAGTAACTTCCAACTTAATTTCTTACCAATGGAATATAAAACAAAGCAATGTGAGGTTTCCATGTCATTTGATTAAATGCAATTGCTTGCCCTCGCTTCTTTTCTGCAATGGAGACTTGGTCAAGAGCTGGCTCCTACCAAGCAGAGGAAGACAATGCTCTAGAGAACGGCAGAGCCCCAGCATGAAGGGAATGTAGGTTCCTGTATGACCTCATGGGCAAAATAATTCTGCCAGCAGGTCCTGCTCACCTCTGGACTGTTGAGAAAACAATATGGGAAAAACTTCTATTTCATTTAAGGGTCTATATTTTTGGGTGGCCTTATTATGATAAATGGCCTGATCTGTATGGCTTCTTATTAGGAGACTTGGGAAGAAAACAAAGAATATCAGGATTGAAGTTTACATTTATCAGGACTGGAAAGGTGCCTCAGTGGTTGGAGCACTTTCCTGGCATCCATGAGGACCAGGTTCAAACCCCAGCACCACATACACAACTAAGTGTCAGAGCAACAAAAGCCACATGAAAAACTAAAATAAAAATTGATTCTCTCCCTCTCTCTCTCTCTCCTCTCCCTCTCTCTAAAAAAAGAAAAAGAAGTTCACAGTTATCTCAAGCTCATTGTGTCTCTAAAACTGTGGTGTCAAGGAATGTGCTACAGAATGTAGTAACAGTTCTCTTGATGTCTGCCTTAGACATTACAGATATCCACCCAGTTTAATATCTCACCCTAAATCGGTCAATCAGACAGCAGTCCTCACTGAACCACAGCACTGTAGGACCATGGCCAAGCCACTCGTTTCTGAGCCTCAATTCCCCATATCTGTGAGAGTGTATTCTATTACTCCTACCAGCTTCACAGATGCACAGCATCGTATGAGAGAACAGTCAACTGGAGCATCCCATGTCCTGAGGAACAGTGCTGCCCTCCGCCCCAATTCTCAGAGATCCTGAGGGATTCACACTCACACGAGGGCCCCAACAGGACTAGGCTGGGCCTTCCAGTTAAAGGAAAAAGCAGACATGTATTTTACAGTAGAGAGGATTGTCTGAGCTTTGCGTACTTTCTATTCCTCCTTCAGTTTACGCTCTTTTAAGGGAGATGTCACCCTGGAGCACATGGCATCGTGCTCTTATGGAGTGCCTCCTGGGAAATACCTTCCAGGTTAAGAGCCAAGAGCAGAGGGATTTCCTGGGAAGGACACCAGAGTGCAAAAGATAAAGTGATAGATTTAAAACTTCGAATCTGAACTCATAAAACATGGACTCTGGTCCCAGTCCCGACACTGGGTCACTCTGTGACTATTGTCCAGGCACTTGCTCTCTCCAAACTCCATTCTGGATTGTCACTGGGTTGGATCTGGTTATTTTTTATTGTTAGTGTTCTTGTTCTTTTTCTCCTTGGTTTCTTCTCTCTCTCTCTCTCACTTTTTTTTTTTTTTCTTTTTGGTACTAGGGATTGAACACAGTCATGCCTAACCACTGAGCCACATCCCATTCCTTTTTATATTTGATTTTGAGACAGGGTCTCATTAAGTTGCCTAGGGCCTAAGCTAAGTTGTTGAGGCTGGCTTTGAATTTGTGATCTTCCTGCCTTAGGCACCTGAGCTACTGGGATTAAAGGCATGCACCACCATGCCCAACAGATCTGGTAGTTTGGAAGCTTCTTTTCTAGCCCTGCAAGTTCATTGTTTTAGGCCCTGTGCTCAATTTACTATTTCTAGACTATGGAAACAACCCAGTTGTCCTTCACTGGATGAATGGATCCAAAAACTGTGGTAAATATATACCATGAAATTTTACACAGCAACTAGGAAAAATGATATTGCAGCCTTTGAAGGTAAATGGATGGCTATGGAAGAAATTATGCTTAGTAAAATCAGCTTAACCCAGAGATCCAAAGGTCGAATGTCTCCACTCATCTGTGGAGGTTGGAATTAGACCCTGGCCATTCAGAAAGGTGGTCTATTATCATGTGTTAAATCCAGATAAGGTGTAATGTTATACAGCCTAATACTTTTTTAGAGATATTGTGGGTAAGGGAAGGGAGGGATATGGGTGGGAAATTGGGGGGGCACTCTTGGGGGTAAATCTGGTATCCAGAAACTATACATATTTTATATTATTGTGTTAAAAATTTGTATGGTTGTTCAAAAATGAAAAATAAAAATAAAAAAATTTTAAAAAAGGAAGCCAGTAAGTAAAGTTAAAGAGAATTAAGTAGGACTCCAGTAGATGGGGATTCATTCATTCATTAGTTCATATATTCATTCTCCCTTTATTTCTTTCTTTAGCAAGATGTCTCTGAGGGAGACATTGTGGGGACAAGAAAAAAGAGACTGCTCATTTTCCTAGGGACCAAGGGTAAGGATCATGATCTACCTGGCCTCAAATGAAGCCAACTGTTGTCCACTGTGTGGTTAATTTAGGCAAATGGATGTTGAGAGGCAACAGGCAGAGTGTTGAGTTAATCAGCTCCATGAATTCATCCCTGTTTTTCAGGGTTACCCTGAATAATGATGACCGAAATAAGACTGATAAGGAAAATCACCAATGTTTCTAAATAAATGATGAAGCCAAATCTCAGCAGGCTAAATTGCAAAGACCACAGAATTTCCATGTCAGAACCAAAAAGATAAGGGCAATAATATGTACAGGAAGGAAACTGAACTAGAAGTCTGGGTCATTGCCCATGATCTGTCACCAACCACAGTATCTGTGTAACTCTGACCAAGACACTTTCCATCTCTGAGCCTTGGTTTCCTGTTCTTTCAAGTCTAGGGTTGAACTGGATTGTCTCCAAAGACTCTTCTAAGTCTGATGTTACAAAAGTCTGCCCCTGATATTATCCCATAAGGTAGTGTTCCTTTCTAATAACATAACAAAATGAAAATTTCCTAAAGCCAAATACAACACCTCAGTTTCCTTAGCATGGCTGATTGAATTAATGAAAACCAAGCAGGCCCTTGCTGTAGAGTCTGGGAAACTGTTGGCTATTTTGGAGATTATTTCTGAGGTTAGTGGACAGTTGCCTTTGGCTAGGATAAGCAGTCCTCATCATTTCCTTAGAGTTCTGATAAAGCATCCAGAAGTTCAGCTATGTAGGGAATAAAACTGAGCCTTTCCTTAGCAAAAGATGCTTCTCAACTAAGGGCTGTCCTATCATTTGATGCAAAGGAGATAGATTTATTCTAGTACTCATTTTGGTATCTCTGAAATCAATTTATAATTACATAAGGCTATAGAAGCAAATAAAAAATGTCTTAAAGTTCAGCTGACATCTATAGGTTATTCATAGTGTTCTAGAGACAGCCTAGGAGTGCTTGACAATCCATTCCAGGGCCAGTGTGTGCATGTACGTGCATGGGTGCGCATGTTCATGAGCATAGAGAGAGGGAACCAAGGCCTCTGAGATGATGAACATGCCCAGTGGCCACAAGACAGGCCCTGGGGACTCGCAGCACTTAGCCTTAACTACCCCTTAGGGCCTCATGGAAGGAAGAATTTTGAGTCAAGGGGACAAGCATGACGCAAAGAAGAGGTGAATTGGGGTTAATTAATCTTCAGGATTGAAACTTGGAGGACGTAGTGGTTAAAAGTTGATGGAAACTCACTATGTCTCACACACTCACTATGTCTCACACGCTCTTCATGGGTATTTTCTTTTGCTAATCCAAATGACATGTGCATACACCCATTCATAACCCGGAGAAGTAGCTGCAATTATCTCCATTTCATAGATAAGGAAAACAGAAGTCAGAGCTAATTTGCTTAAACAAGAAAAGTTGAAACCCAAATTCTATTCATTCTGAACCCTGAGTTTTTCCCCACAAAATCAATGATTCCCAAACAATCAATTCTGCTACTAATGCTTGGGTCATCTATGAATTTGGAGAAATGATAGATATCACTGTAATAACCACACAAAGGAATAATAGAGCTTTCTAAGGCCATGTAAGAAAGTGACAAGAAATGCAAGTGGAATTCAGTACCTGCATTTTATCACATAAGGCGTACTACAACTTAGGAGACTGAAAACTGGGAGGCTGATTTTTAGTCTTGCTTCTCCAGGCATTTATTTATAACAAAAACAGATTTTGGTTTTTCTATCTTTCAAAGGATATGTCAGAGTCTCCTTGAGATAATCAAAACAAAGGTATTTTGTGAGTAAATATATGCTGAATGAATGAATTACCATAAGCCATTCATTCTAGGTCTGTTAATGAATGTTACCTCATTCATCAACTGCACGGTCCAATTTACTTTAGAGGACCAGCTGTCATCAACTCCAGAGAGCCTATGCAGGGTTGAGATAATTAGTCTTCACCCTCTGGAGGGGAATAGAGACATAGTCCTGCTCTCTGAAGAATTACACTCTAAGAAACTGGGAACCAGAATGTAAATGAGCTATTGACTGAATAGGAAATGAATGGATTGATCCATATTTAGATGTTGGGGCTGCACAGATCTAGAAGAGAATATGTTTTTGCAAAGTACATGAGATTTCCCCTTCGTCATGTTCAAGATGTGAGTCTAGTCAATCTTCTCTCTGAACTCTTATCAAGGTGGAAATGCTTCTAGAAGAGCTTCAAACACAGAGAACGCTGGTGGTGTGTTCTAAGGAAACCCCTTCCCCTTACAATAATCTCTTCCCCATTGGCCTTTGACAATACTGGGCATGCCACCATTCATTTCTTTGGGCTGATAATTTTTTTCTTCTGTAACTGGGCCAATTGGCATGGAAAGAACCAGGATTGGGGCAGTTCCAACAGGACTTGTAAAAATTAACACTCCTTTAATCCCAGTGACTTGGAAAGTTGAGGCAGGAGGATTTCAAGTTTGAGGACTGCTTCAGCAACTTAGCAAGACCCTCAACAACTTATGAGACCCTGTATCAAAATGAAAATTTTCAGAAAGAGCTGGTGATGTAGCTCAACGGCAAGGTGCCCCTGGGTTCAATCCTTTGTACCAAAAAAAAAAAAGCAGTCTAGAGTACAAGGCCCTGTTTGAAGGCAAATGTGCGTCACACTGTGGCACCCTGTCTGGTAGGTAAAGAGTTTGGCAGTCTGCTGAATGGACTGTCAAGGAAAGGGTATAGATTGGAGAATATTGTCTGTGTATGCATATGCATGTATGTGAAAACAGGGAAGGGGGCTTTTGGAGGGAATCTCCCTAGCCAGCCTGCTCCACTAAACTTGTAGGGGGGCCAATTATACTTTCTAGTTTCCCTTTTGTCCACTCCATCTTGTATTTCCTTTTCCCTCAACTGTATGTAGAATTTCTTGAAAGCATATTAGATAGAGCTCAGAATTGCTGGGCAAGTTAGCAAATCAGCCTCCAAAAACAGGCAGTCACAAATGTCGTTGCGAAGCCAGGCCCAGAACAGAATTGGAAGTTAAGAGGGTTTTGTTTTGTTTTTTTTTCCATTCTGGTGCTGCCAAGAGTAGATGAATGGCCTTGGTTCCTTTGCAGTTCTATCACTGGGCGTTTGACTCTCTACAGTCCCTGGGATCATCTCAGTTCACGGCTCCCCACTGCATCTTGGAGTTACCCACTGGAGAACCACGCCAACATGCTCTTTAGCTATCGGCGACCAAGAACATATAGAGAGCCTGCTAAGCTCTGCGAGTGTGTGTGTGTGTGTGTGTGTGTGTGTGAGTGTGGGCATGAATGCACATGCCAGTATCTTAGACAACAGAATGTATTTCTCACAGTTCTGGAAGCTAGAAGTCCAAGATCAAGGTGCCAGCAGGTTTGCTTTCCTTGAACATCTCTCTCCTGCCATTTCCTTGATCCCCTAGACTCCAGGGTCACACACAGGGTGAGAGTGGGCAACACAAGTATAATCTCATTTTTTCATTCATACAAGAAGGCTGACATTCGGACATCAGATACTAAGTTAGACAGTTACACCTTTAAAAAAAAAAGCACTTGTTAAAAAAACCCACTAACAATTTATAAACTATAAGATTTCACTAGAAAATAAGTGAATCTGGTATAATAAAGACATAGGTAAGGGAACATTATGATAGGTAGGGTGAGTTGGGAACATTAATCCCAGAAGACAATACGGAAATATTGTAATTTGAGAAGGAAGAGAGGGAAAAGGTCACTCGGGGCATAATTTGGCTCTGACATCAATTTTCCCTCTAGTAGAAGCTGGCTAAGTAAAAAGCAGAGTCCTCACTCTTCCCCTATAAATGGGCTGGGATCTTTCCCCAAAGCACTATTATGCATTCAAACATTCTCTTACTATATTTATGTGGGAAAGAAAGAAAATAATTCACAGCCTCCCCAGTTCTTTTTCTTGCTGCTCTCCATTTGTCTCTGTTGCTGGCATGTTATTTCACTAGAGAGGAATGTCCTATTTTTAAGGGATGGAAGGCCGTATGTGGGGTGGAGGTTATGCTAATAAATTTTGACATGGAAAAAATCAGACCTTCTCTTACTTCCTTATGAAAAAGGAAAACCAAACCTAGAATCTTGAAACTCACTCTCATTGCAAAATGAGATGAAGACGTTCAGGAGGGAAGAGCTGTCTTCAGAGGGCAGCTGGGCACATGCCCAAAGGCAGGAGCGGATGGCAGTGCTGGCGTCCCCTACTATTTCATTAAAGTCCTAGACTCCAGGGAATTTACCAGATCTCCTCTGTGGCTGAATGTTTCCTTTCCCCCAGAATGTGGCCTCTGTGTCCAACTCCCCTTGCGTGGTACTAATCCCAGATTGCCTGTGTCATTTGGTATAAATTCATTGATAATTATTACCTTCAAGAATTTCAATTACTAAGTTAATTCAAAGATGAACGAGAAGATTGGGCCTGTTCCAAGTGTATTATTTTCCTAGGGCTACCATAACAACCTATAACAGACTGGGTTAACTTGGATAACAGACATTTATTTCTCACAGTTCTGGAGGCAGGAAGTCCAAGACAAAGGTGTCAGCAGATTTGGTTTCTTCTGAGGCCTCTCTCCCTGCGTTGCAGATCGCCGTCTTCTCTCTGTGTCCTCATATGGCCTTTCTTCTGTGTGGCATGCATCCCTGTGGTCCCTCTGTGCATCCAAATTTCCTCTTCTTATAAAGACGCTAGGCACATTGGATTAGGCCCACACTAAGGGCCCCATTGTAACTTAATCACCCCTTTAGTGTTCTTTCACCAAATATAGTCATGTTCTGAATCACTGGGGTTTAGGGCTTTAACACAGGAATTGGGAAGGGAACACAATCCCAGCCATACCAGCAAGACTCTTCCCTACACACCTAATAAAAGAGGCTGGGCATGAGTGCTAAGGGTCCAGATTGTATCCTGTTAGCTCAACGATGAAATTGGGATTTGGAGAAGAATGAATATTTTGGCTTGATGACCTTTGTTTTCTTAGACAGATAATCGAACACATATATTTTGTATATTTATGTACTGCCACTATTCAGGCAGTTGTGCATGTTAGGATTACCAAAATAAACATTCATGTAAAGCAACTGCTGAATATCTTTTTATCATCATGACTATTCTCAGCTAAAGGATAGTAGAAAGCCAGCCACTGTTCTATGTGGGTTATGCGTTCCTGGACCTCAAAGCAGGCTTCTCATTTTGGAACAGGTTACGTGTCAAAGGACTAGGGAAATTGCATGGTTCTCTCTGCTTAAGATCTAATAAACTCATACAAAATGCCAGATGCTATGCATCATCTTACGTGAGCTTCACAGCAACTCTTTAAGTAGGTAACATTATCATCCTTTATTTACAGATGAGGGAGCCAAACCTCAGATCAAGGGACAAGCTCAAGATTGTGCCCCTGTTTCCAAGCATGTCATATATTAACTCAATTAGGACTCACTCAGAATACCCCTTATGGAGTTTGCACTATTAGCATGATCAGCCCCTCTTTCCAATGGACAAGAAAACAGAAATACAGACAAGTTCAGTGACTTAGCCCAAGGGCACACAGCTGGTAAAGCCTTGATCTGGGAGTGGGCCCTGTGCTTGGATTTCACCTGCAGAGTCTACCTCATTACCATTAGCCTCTCTTGATGATCTGAGAAGCCCTAATTCTGCCTTCCTCCTCGATGCTTCTGCCTCAAACTCTAGACTTCAACTCTGCCAGAATCTACCATCCTCCCGTGGGTATTAAAAAAATAATAAATAAATAAAACTCTCCTTCATAGCCCCTGCGTAAGAAAGCACCTTGCTTCCCAACACTTTTTTGAGCTGCTGCTAAAATACTTTTAAAAGAAGCTGTTCAACAAATGAGGCAAATTTCAGTACAGCTTATTTATCATCTTAATGGGCTAGCTCTCTGGACATAATCATGTACAAGATAAACTATCCAGTGGAAAGAAAAGGAAATTCCTTGCACTCAAAGCCAAAATGCCTCAAGATGGAACTCTGCACTGAGACCCACAAGGATGCTTTTCCTATCTGGTTTTGAGGGACTTCAGGCCCTGAGGACTTCTGCCAACTCTATCTCCTCCTACCTCCAGCATGTCTGATTCACTGTCCCTGGGATTAGCTCTCTTTCAGTGGAATCTGGAGTTCTTTCATTGCAGCCCACAGTTAGTTACATTTGCTTCTGAGCAAGTGCATCACCATCTCGGCTCTGTCTGGGCTCCACTATGCTTCTGTTCATCTGCAAGGGAACTGCTCACTGTCAAGCCGGACAGCTACACTCCTAGCCTGGCAGAGGTGCTTTTAGAATCTAAACATAGATTTGAAGTTTTTGTTCTTTTTTTCCATTTTAACATGATATTACTAGTTCATATCCAGGATTACAAATCTAAAAATTCTTTTGATGGTTATATCTCTCCTTCATTAAGTTAATATTTCCAAGAGTGGAGTAATCCACAGATTTGGAAACCATGAACTCTTATCTTCTTCCGAGTCATTGATGAAAACTGTAGAATGGGGACATGACTCTGCTGTGCCTTGGGACCTGACTACTGGCTGACCTTAATCCATTGAGACCACCCAGCTCCCTAGGGGCCAGTACAGCTTCTGGGGCATGTTTTTCAGTAAATACTTCCTAGATCCTAGAGACTGTCACCTTCTGGTCTAAAAACAGAATCAGTGATTTAATCATCCATTCTAGAATACAGATACAAATTAGCAATATTTTTATCTTTTTCTCATCATGAATATTCTCAGAATATTTAATAATACTCTAGAAAATTGAGTAATATTTAACATACTATTTCAGATATTCAATCTACTATGTGCCAAAGTCACCTTTATTTCCTGTTTTGAAAATTTTTTAAAAATCTCATCTACATCTTCCAATCCATTTTTTCATGATATTTCAAAGATTGCAAAGAAGTATCTAAGATCCCAAGGGCTACTTCATTTACCATGCTCCTGTGTAGTTGGTAGAGCCAGAAGATTTTAATTTAAACAGTGACCAGATGTCTTTGTGTGATTTTGCCTATTCTCCCATTCAGGACACAAGTAGACAATTTGGGATCTAGTTATTGCTCCCCATAAACATGCACAGGAGAACCTTCCTCCCTCATTGTCAGTTATGGAGAGGAGAAAGAGGGATAGAACAGGACAACCTGGCAAGATCATCTAGTGAGGGCATGTACCTAACACATTCAGTATCTCAGGACTTGAAACTAACTGATGGG
>PVKS010022105.1:0-34218 GCA_004027875.1 Aplodontia rufa | reverse complement strand
GCTTCATGCAGCTCCCAGCTTCCTGGAGCCTTCCTTCAAGGCCCATCCAGCTGAGCTTCCACCTGACATGCCAGGCAGGAGGCTCCCCAGGTGAACGAGGCATCTTCAGGGAGCTCGTCCACGAGGCTTCTTCCTTTTGTGACAACTGCATTGCACACTCTCACCCTTAGAGAATAAAGGCAGACCTGGGGAAGAGCTGCGTCTGGAGGTCACTGGGAGCGCGGCAGAATTCTGATCTCCTGTTTGCTAGAATGTGGGGTAAACACAGCCCAGTGCAGTGCTGAGAGTCCTCTCGAGCCAGAATGCCCAGGTTTAATGCCTGAACCATGCTTGCCAGTCAATAACCTGCCCGTGCCTCAGTTTACTCATCTGTGAATTGGAGGTTATTACCGTTATTTGCACACTGGAAATTTTAAGGTGGGTAAAGCTCTAGAAGAATGCCTGGCAGGTAAGTGTTATTGTTTATTAAAATCAATACCAGCGCTAGCTGGGTGACCTGGGCAAACTGTTTAGCAGTGGAGCCTCAGTCTGCAAATCAGTACATGGGGGCTAGTGTGAGGCTCCTGCAGCATCACGGTGGGCACAGTGCCTGGCACTGCGAACGCCTCCTCGAATGCCAGCTCTCTCCCTCCCCCTGCAGCCGTGTGTCACGCTGGGCCCTGCCTTGTCCTTCCCAGGAGCTCAGGGAGCACGGGGCAACCGCCTGGGGTTCTTAGGAAACTCTTCTCCGCAGCGGGAACACAAGAGGAGACATCGCTTCTCTGGTTTGGAAGGGGAAATGGACACGGTGTGTGTGCCGGGGCAGGCGGTGCAGACACAGCACCGGCCACACCCGCGCCGGCCCACACAGACTGCTCTGTGTGGCTGCAGCGATTTTATTGAGCCGCGGCCGTGGTGGGAGCGAGGAGGGCTCCGGGCTGCGAGGGCCCGACCGGCCACTAGGGGTCAGTGTGTCTCCGCCGCAGCCGCCCGCGGGCGGCTTACCTGATTGCCGCAGGCGCCCACGGACGGTTCCCAACAGTCTGCGACATCTCCTGCCTGACATTAAAAAAAAATTAATTAATTAATGTATCTTTCTCCGTAGCAGAGAAAGGAGCCCAGACAACCGAAATAGCAAGCCAACTCTCTTTGCAGGAAAATGCAGAAGGTGGTTAAGCCGTCCCGTCCTTCGCATTCCTGGGCTGAAGGAATAAGGATCCAATTGTGGTTTCTGCTCTGGTTATCTTGGTGCCGCCGAGGGTGCCACGGGGGAAAATCTGCTGAATTCTTCCTTTTCTATTTTCTGCCTCGGCGAGGAGGAGGGCGTTAATGCCGGCTGGCAGTTATATGAAACTGAGATGGATGGTAATAGGGTGTGTTAACAAACAAGGGCAGGAAATAAAGTGTCATATTTTCTGGAGAGCGAACCGCTCCCAGGAGACAGATCTGGAGGATTCTACTGAGGAGACACTTGGAAGGGGGGCGGGGGAAATGCCCTGCATAATTGCATCTCTCTTTTCCTTCACTTTCTGGTGCCTCTTTGGTGAGGCATTAATTCAATTTTAGCCCCAATCTGGTTAACTAGCCAAATAATGGCATTAAAAAACAAAACAAAACAAATAATGCACTTCGATTGGATTCCTGCTTCAGCGCTCAGTAATCCTTTCGCCTGGCGCCAACTCTGGCGATAAAGAAGACTTCACAACATCAGAGTTACCCACCTGCCTGGAACCCAGACCTGAGTCCCATCTGCGCACCACCACCTCCCTGAAACCCACACAGTGGGCAGATGGGATGCCCTAAAGCTTCCACCTGGCGTGTGTGTCTCGCATGCCAGAAGCTCCTCACTCCTTCCCTCATCCTTGTCCGCCTCCTCCATACACCTCTGATTCCATCTTCAAGGATTAAAAACTCCCACCTGCCTGGTGGCACCCTCAACCACAGTCCGTTTTTCTGAACCTATATCGCAGCCTTTTTCTGAACAATGAACTCTTTGAAAACCTGGCTGTGGTCTCATTCTTCTTTGTATTCCTATCACCTGGCACAGAGCCTGGCACATTGTTCGTAGGTGCTTCAAATGTGTTTGTGAATGGATAAGTGATGCTATCCTGAGCTCCGCTGCTTGACACAGTAATGGCCAGTGGACACCAAACATGCTTCCTGTCCTGTGTATCTTGCGAGCTTTCTCCCCTTTAATCCTCACACCACCCCCGTGAGATAGGAGCAGGGCATGTTATTATCTTTATTCTTGGTTTACTGATTGGGACTGATGCACCCACAGTTGCAGAATCTGGCAAGCACAGGGCAGGGGTGCAGATCTGGCGCTTGATGTGTCAGGACTCCCTCCATGGCCCCTGGACCCCTCTCACGGCATTTCATGCTTCCTCACTTGTGCTATTGTGAGTCATATGTGTTCTCATTTGACCTCCTTGCAAAGATATAAGCCCCTTACCTCCCATACAGAAAGGTTGTGGCTCCAATCTTTTTGTAACTCTCAAGAGAGAAAGGATTGCGTCAGGGCCAGGACCAGGGTCCTCTGGCAGCAAGCCCTGGGTCTGGCTTTGGGTTAGCCTGAAAGGATGCTTCATAGGGCCCAATTCCTTCTGGACACTGCAGCAGGGCTGCCTGGGCTCTGATTCCATCCCTACCCCTCACTATGTGGACCAGTCACTTGACCTCTCCTGGCCTCAGTGTCTTCATTTGCAAAATGGGGATAATAGCAGCCCACTTCATAAAGCTGTGTGGAGGAATAAATGAGTTAAAGCACTTGCATGGTACCAAGACTTAAGATATGCGAGTGGTTCTTATTCTGAAGCACCGGACACAGTCTCCATTCTTTGCTGCCGCGTTTGAACTGGCTCTATACAGTTCATCAAATGTAGGCCTCATACTTCCTCCTTTTCATTGGAAAAGGGGTCATTCCATAAAACACAAACAACACACCAAACACTGGGCACTCCACGTTGGCCCTTCTCTTCATGTCACTTATTAACAACATGTAAAGCAACAGAGGATGCCCTTATAAGGCCTGGTATTCAATACATTCGGGGCATAGCTGCTTAGGTGGATATACGCTCACAATTAATGAAGCCAGCCGGCTTCTCCGGATGGATATAAATATCTAGGAAGAGAAACTCAAGACCAAAGGCTTGGGCCATCCTGTGCCGTCGGCACCAGCTCAGGCTCTTCCTGTGTGTGATGCAGCGTGACTGACACTTATCCCTTCCTGAGAGCTGGTGAACCCACTATGGCCACATTTTTGTCAGTGTTCCCAGTGGTGTCACCAGATACCATGTTGCCAACAGCCAGAATGAATGCTGTTGCGTTTTCTTCAGAAGGTAGTTGGAGAGGGGCAGGTGGCTCTCTTTGTGCGTGTTAGGGTGGACTCAGATGGCTTGGGAGTGGTTCTCATAGTTATCATTACTAATAATCTCTGGATCTTTAGGGGGTGCTTGGGCACCAAACTGAATGAGGGGTACGGATGGGTCCCTGTTTCCATGGAGGGTGCAGCCCGATGGGGTACAGCTAATGGACATGAGCCATCATAATGCTGAACACTGTGAATGAAAAGGGCAGAGTGTTCAGGGTGAGATGGAGTTGATGAAGGGCTGAGGAGTCCTGTCTTGTCCTGGGGATCAGGTAATGCTTCCCAGAGGAGTATTGCCTAGGCTAAGTGCTGAGGAATGAACAGGAGCTAGCCGTGTAAAGAGAGGAGGTCGCCTGTTCCAGGCATGTGCAAGACCCTGAACTTGAAGCCATAGAAGATTTGAGAGAAATTGAGGGACCCCCTGTAGGGAGAGAATAACAGTGGAGAGGGGCGGGGGAGAGAGGTTGATATGAGCGTGCAGAGACAGAGGGATGAATTGTCCAGAGTGCTGGTGACCATGTTAAGGATTTGAGGAGTAGGTAGTACAGCTGGAGGACTTTAAATAAGGTAATGAGATTTATATTAAAAAGCTCATCTCTTGTGTATCTGACTATGGATGGATTAGGGAGAAGCCAAGGTGGCTGTGTGGCATCGATTGGGAACCTCCATTGAAGGCTGGGAAAGATGAGGGTGGCCATCAGTAGGGTGGGAGGGGCAGGTGGAGAGATTGTACAAACATGTACATGATAGAACTGATAGGATTGAATGTGGGAATAAAGGAGGACAAGGAGTCTAGAGGACTCAGGTTTAGAGTTAAGTGGATGGTAGAGTAGGCATGGCTTTGAAGCAGAGCATATGTTCAATTTTGGACACCCTGAGTTTGTCATCCTGGTGTGATGTCCAAACAGGGGTATTGGGTAGGGTCTTGAGGGCAGCAGACAGGCTTAACTAGAGGCATAGATTAGAAGTCTTTGGCTCACAGATGGCCATGGAGTGGATGAGGTGGCTTGAGACAGGGAGCAGGTCAGCCCTGGAGTGGAGAAGGTGATTGACATTGATCGCTTTGGGAGTTTGAACAAAAGAAGATGACAGACCAATGGTGGACCTGGCTTCTCCTACAGGACAGTTTGGTATTTGTCTGGGTAACCAATCCCAAATCATTTTTTTGCATTTCTAAGCTTTTGGAAGGAACAGTACTGACAAAGGCCGTTGCAATCTGAGTCGCGTGACAGGTCTTCTCAGTCATTCCCAGCCTGCTTTGAGGAGCTGGTAGAATGCTGTTGAGGCCAAAGAGTCATAGGTCCTCAGCTGCTTTGCAGAAATTCTCCCCACCTGGTCCTGTTGGAACAAGGACCTCTCTTGGGGTTCTCCTCTGTCTCTTGGCCTGTTGTAGTACAGCCTTTGGGTCAAGGTGGGGATTCTGGAAGAGAGCAAGGCTGTAGGAGGGAGGTCATAGCTGGTGATCTTTCTGGTTTGGTATTAACTATGGTGAAGGCTGTTTAGGAGGGCGTGGTACTCTCTGAGGTCTGATAGTTTAAATGCACAAATCAGCCCTTGCCTTCTCACCTTTACACTGTCCTGATTTGGTCTTGGAATGTGTGTGATGTGCCCTGATGCTGTTGGGGAGATGATTCTAGGTGGTAGACAGACATGACATTAAATTACATTAAATCACAGCATCATAAACTTATTTCATTTTCAGTCCTACTATGGAAAGAAAAACATTTCCTGAATTTTTTTTCTTTTTGAGAGAGAGAGGGAAAGAGAGAGAGGGAGAGAGAAAGAGAGAAACAATCTTATTTAGCTTTTCATGTGGCTTTCACTGCTCTGAACTTCATTGTGTGGTGGTGCTGGGGTTTGAACCCGCATACTCGCACATGCCAGGCAAGTGCCATAGCCTCTGAGCCCCGGTTCTAGCTCCTCCTGGTGTTTTTAATACATACTAATCTCTCCTTTTAACAAGGAGTGAGCACACTCCTAAGGCCAGACGTCCTGAGCCAGCACGACTATCTAGTTACAATTATTTTGCTTTCATTGATTTTTAGTGCTCCTTCTCTTTATGGGAAAAGGTGCTGCTTTGCTATTACAGTGGCAGTGCGTTCACCCCATAGTCCAGCTCTCTGGTTTATTGGATTACTTGTTGCCTCAGCTGACCTGGCTTGTCCTGACTATTGCAGTAATGATGTAAAAGATCCTTTAGAAAAAAAGATACATTTGAGTAATTTTACAGTTCTACACAGCTATAGAAAAACATATGCGGATGTTTAAGCCAGCCTCAGTAACTTAGTAAGACTCTGTTTCTAAAAACAAAACAACAACAACAACAAAAACCCCAAAACAAAACAAAACAAACAAACAGAAAGGGCTGGGGATGTGACTCAGTGGTTAAATGCCCCCAGGTTCAATTCCTGGTACCAAAAAAGAAAAAAAAAAAACAATAGAAAATGATAATACAAGTGGCAAAGATTAGAACTTTAAAAAGGGGGCTGACCTAATTAGAGTGATCTGATGTCCTGGTTTCTTGTAGTTATGATCTGAAGATGTAGAATTTCCATGGTTAGAACTGGGAAAGTACCAGCCAATCTGGGATGGGTTGGTTAGCCTGGTCCTAAAAGAAACTAACTGGTTATCTTCACCAGTTGGTCTTAGTCCAGGTGGGGTTTCTGGGTGTCTCCTAAGCCTCCAGGGGTATCGGTCCATAGGAATCGGTCTCTGGGTCTTTGCTAAGTACCCCTGCCCAGTCTGGTTGACCTCTTTACCTCACCCGTGAGGGAAACCAAAAAGTAGGAAGCGACTGATCCAATCATGGTCACACAGGAAGTAAATGGCAAAGTGGGAGCCCATCACCTCTCCTGTTAATTCTAGTTAATTTTCTTCCTCCTGGAACCCAGCTAGGGATCTTTGCACCCTCTGAGCTTCCCTTCATAGTCTCTGGTTGCTTTCAGGTGTTCTATATTAATGTTAAAGCAATTGATAATTCAGTCGCATTTGTTAAGTGAAGACCCTGTTCTGAGAACTTTGCATATATTAATCATAGACCTTCACAATGACCCTACAAGGTAGGCACTTTTATTATCCCCTTTAATCTACATGGAAACTGAGGCATCAAGAGGTAGAGACACTAGTCCAAAGGCATCCTGTTATTAAGTGGCAGAGTCAAGATTTAGCATCTAGGCTGTCTGGTCCAGGGGTCAGACACCCGCCTCTGGCCCTTCTTCTGGCTGATGTGGTTAGAGAGAGCTCCCTGAGGTGCTGTCTGCATTGATGTCCTGTGCGGTAGTGGGGAGGATCAGGTTTAGGCAGCTATTGCGATTTAGATGTGAGGTGTCCCCCAAAGGCTCATGCGTGAGACAATGCAAGGAAGTTCAGAGGTGAAATGACTGGGTCAGGAGAACCTTAACCTAGTCAGCGCATTAATCCACCTGAATGGGTGAACCGGATGGTAACTGTAGGAAGGCAGGGTGTGGCTGGGGGAGGTGGATCACCGGGGTGTGCCTCTGGGGGATATATTTTGTCCCTGGTGAGTAGAGCTCTCTCTGCTTCCTTCCTCTGCCATGCCCTTCTGCCATGGTGTTCTGCCTTACCTTGAGCAATGGGGCTGGCCCACATGTGGACTGAGGCCTCTGGAACTGAGCCATATTAACTTTTCCACCTCTAAAATTGCTCTTCTTGGCCTGGAGCAGTGGCTCAGCAGTTATGGTGCTTGCCTGGCACATGTGAGGACCCCGGGTTCAAATCCCAGCACCACGTGCACAACTAAGTGTCAGAGCAACAATGCCCAGATGAAAAACTAAAATAAAATTGATTCTCTCTCTCTCCCTCTCTTACTCTCTCTCTCGCTCAAAAAAATATTAAAAGAAAAGATAAAATTGTTCTTTTCAGGTCTTTTGGTCATAGTGGTGAAAAAATTGACTAAAACAGCTTCCCATGACCTAGTTCTGACTGTAGCAGTCCCTTAAAATGCCTGGGCCTCATTTCAGTCATGTGTAAAACAGGAAGGTGACAGTCATCAGCATAAATAATAACATCACGTCTGTTTTCTTTTCTTTGCCAGGTTGTCAAAGGATCACACAGAAGTCCATATAAAAAGATTTTGTGAACCACAAAGTATGAAACAGATGCCAGTTAGCTTTCATAAATAAGACAGTGGCATAAAGACGCAAAGGCACAATGAATGTAAAGCTCACTGTGAGAAAGGGATGGCTGATGAAAAACCCTGATGAAAAATCTAGGTGGCGGTGACTCGAGTCGAAACGTCCAATAACGTTTGTTGAGTAGACAAATAAGTGTCAAGAACTGGAAGTGCTGACAAAGCATGCAGTCTAGGTAAAAACAAACAACAAACAAAACCCCACGACTGTCATCCTGCTGCTAGCAGGTCCACTTCACAGCCGAGAAGACCAAGGCACTGGGAGCCCGAGAGGCTCGCGCCAGATCATGCCACTGCTCCCAGCCCTGGCCTTACCAGCTGCTGCCTCTGGATGAGGCCGTGAGCTCTCTGCACTGAATCTCATTTTTCTCCATTTGTTTTCTGGAGGGTGAGGATTAAATGATGTGTTTTCAGGGTGTGGTGGTGCATGCCTATAATCCTAGTGGCTCAGGAGGCTGAGGCAGGAGGAAGATAAGTTCAAAATCAGCCTCAGCAATGTAGCAAAACCCCTGTCTCAAAATAAAAAATAAAAAAAGGACTGAGAATGTGCCTCAGTGGTTAAGCACACCTGGGTTCAATCCCCAGTACAAAAAAAATTGCTTTATTTTATCTAATACAGCAGGTGATCGGCGCTCAGTCTCTGTTAGCTATTATTATCAGTGGTGGGAGGACCTGGCTTAAATGAACCCATAGTTACTACTTGTACGAAGTTGATTTGTATTTCTTCATCTCTGCTGGGATGCTGGAAGAGTTGCTAAGCGGGTTGGAGGTCCTGAGTTTGATTCCCAGCCCTACAATAAATAAATAAATAAATAAATAAATAAAATTAAATTAAAAAAATAAAAAGAATTGCTAAGAGAGAGGCTATCAAATCTTCCTCTGGTTTCAAAACCTCTCCTATCCATTCTGCAGGCAGAAGGATACCCCTCGCAGCCCTGGGCGATGCCAGCTATCCCCAGCTAATCCTTTAATATCTTCATGCTTTAGTCAAAGGGCCACCCAATAAGGAAATTAGTATTCATCCAGCCTCTTTGCTAATCCCCTTCAGCAACCAGAGATATGCTCAGTGCTAACAAAGTGTCTTTCAGATGCCCAGAGGCTAAGAGCGCTGGTTTCCGTTTCTGGGAGCCATGGCTGGCTGTCCTATCCTCCCCAACTCCCTCCCCATTATGCAAGTTATCTAGGGGTTCAGAAAACCCTATCAACACAGGCCCCATCCGTTGCTGAAGTTGTGGAAGAACACTCATGTGACAGATTTACGGGGTCACTGGAAGCCCCTTTAATTTTCTGGGAAATGACAAGATGTCTGTGGCCATGTTGTGTAAAATTTCCTCTTTTATACCCGAGTTACATGCCATGGACTATTTACTTGGAGTCTGAGGGTGTATTTACTATTCAGGCAACATCACAAGCTGTCAAAGAAATCTACTCAGAGTAGGATGTGCTGGGTGTCTCGCCTTTCTAAAAATGACACTCGGCTCTTTATTTATTTATTTTAATAAATCCTTTTAGGTGCTATGTTCACAGTGCAAATAGCTCAGAAAGGATACTGGTAGGGAGTCAAAGTTCATGCGAGGGCAATCGGGTTGCGTGGAGACAAGACTTGACCCAGCTGCCTTGCCAAGGAAGGAAGCTGCCCTATCTATTGGAAGCCCTCTGTGGAGTGCCACCAAGGCAGATTACTGGGGATGGTGACATATTGATCTGCTGAGTAAGCACCTCATGGGTTTGAAGGCATGGTGTGTCACGCTGAGAAACACGGGACAGACACACCATTTAGAGAAGTGTTCTCCAAAGTCAATAGCTGAAGGAATGCTTTGGAGAGAGATGGGGGAACATGTTTTTCCAAATTTAGAACCCACTCACATTTTGTGGGTTCTGACATTAATATGGAGCTTGAACATAAAGTTCTGACAAATTACAACTTCCTGATTCAAAACAAGATGCTGCTTAAGGGCGCCCGCGAGGGTGTCTTGCAAGTCCATCGGCTCTTACAAAACAGCCTGTTTGAGGATTCAAGTGTGAACGAACCAGGACCAGACTGATTCCATTTCCTTTGAAATCCATGTGGTTTTTAGAATGAAGCAGCATCAGAGTGGTAGCGGGGGTGTGGAGAGGAGGAAAGAGCTCTGGAAAAAGTGCATTTGAGGTTTTGCTGACCTGCAGACATTTGAAAATGAGCACGTATTCTTCTACCAGGTCCTGATGTCTGCGCAGCCTCAGTTTTCAGTATGATAAGCAGTGAAGAAGAGTTGCTGGAGAACAGAGTGGGCATGAGGCCATTGCCCCCAGAAAAGAGGACAGCCGCCCTGGGGCTCTGTCTGTCTGTCTAGTTGTCTGTCTTTATTGCAGGGCCTTAGTCTCCGGGACTGCTCTGCCTCACACCTACTTCTGGGAAGGGAATGTCTGCTGCCGTACAATAATTTGGCCCTGATCTTAAGACACCCTAAGCCTTGAGGTCAGGGTTGAGTGACCTCATATCCCAGTCCCTCCAATCTTTCTAAAATTCTCCGATCATGTCACTTCTATGCTTAATACTCCTTTGTAGCAGTTCTGCTGCTACAGCTTGAAGTCTGAGATCCTTGGCTCGGCCTGGCTGATCTTACATAGCTTAGACCCTGCCTCCCTCTCCCAGCTGGTCTCTTCTTGCTTCTCATACTGGGTGTCCCGTGAGAACACTTCTGAGCACTTTGTACCCCCTAGTGCAATGTACCTTCCCAGATGCCCCTATCCTGGTCATTTGTTCTGCTCAATATGGCTGTTCCTATCTCCCTTCTTTATCTGGGAAGCCTTCCCAGAGGCCTTTCTGTGAGCCTTGCTAGGTTAGGTTCTCTTTTCTATGCCACTTCTGCGTGGGTGTCCTGACGTTTGTAGTGCCTCTGATGTGGTGCTCACCACTCTCAGTGTTGTAGTGATCTACTTACATGTGTACTGGGTTAGAACCCATTATGTCCAACAGATTCTGGGGACAGCTGCTTTCCTGGGGTTATACATCTCTGGAGCCCCAGGATCTAACAGTGCCTAGCGTAAAGCACTCGGAGCTCGGTGAATACTTGTTGGGTGGTTGGGTGGATAAGTGGACGGGTGGACAGAGGGAAAGACAGAAGAGCAGGTGGATGGGAGGGTTGTTGGAAGACAGGATGAGTGGAAGTGTGGATGGGTATTCCAAGACATCGGTCATGAGTTTTCCTCTGCCTCAGCTGCCTTTCCTCCTCCTACTTCTTCAGCAAGATAACTTGTAGTTACCCTTCATAACACAGCGTCTAAGACAGAGGGAATAGAATAAGGAAAGGCCTGGAGGCTAGAAGGAGTCAGACCCAGCTGGGAAACGGCAAGGTGTGTGTGGTTAGAAAGGACATTTCCAGGGAGGGGGAAGAAGTAGGCAGTGCAGCTGGAGAATTTTAATCTGGGGTCAGACCACAAAAGAACTCTGTGCATCAGTCTAAGCCTTTGGATTTTGTTCCAAAGAGAGCAATGGGAGCTGGAGAAAGTTTTCATGCAGGGCAAGATCCTGGAATATTTGCCTTCATTGTCTCTGTCGCTATAGCTTTTTGAACAGATGCTTAGATCTGCTGTGCCAGGAACATCACAACCCAGAGCAGAAAGCAGGCCAGACCTGTGTCAGCAGGAAAGGCCTTGGACCTGGACTTATGGGGAAGCCTTTGCCTTTCAGTTGCTATCTGAGGGACATCGACGTCAATTACCTTGCACCTCAGTCTTCCCCTCTGGCTCAGGGCTGGCCTCCTGCTCTTGCCACCTATGCCGTGACACAGGACCCCATGCTTGGAACATTCCTGCACTTGGTTTAATACTCTGCTGTGGCCATCTTGAGACTCTGATTGATATTTGAATAAGAACACCACATTTCATTTGGCAACAGGCTCCACAAATTACATCGTTAGTTCTGAATCCACCTCACAGGGAGGCTGTGAAGCTAAAATAATATCCAGGAAAAAATGAACCAGAGAAAGGTCTTGAAAATGATAAAACACTACACAACCGCAAGGCCTTACTGATTTACTTGAATTATCTGATCATTCTAAATATGTAGTGTGTCTGTGTCCCGGATGCCGGGGCCCAGAGATGATCAGCTCAGTCACTGGTCAGGAGGGACTCTGGATTGCTCAGTAAGGGGAGAGCTGGAACTTGAACCCATGCCTTCAGATCTAGTGTTCTTTTTTCTACCATGAACTATTGCTGATATGTCTGTCTGCTCACCGTTTAATGAGAGCCTTGGAGGTCAGGGCATCTTTCCTATCCTTACAGTACCAGGAAAAGCGTTTGTACACCCAGTCCACGTTGAACAAATTCTCACCTTTGTGAGCCTAATAAGACTGTGTTCCAAGCATCCTTGCATACATCTCCTCCAATGCTTCCTACTCCTCAGCTCAGCACATGGCCGCAGTGGTACTGCTCTGCTCTGCTCTGCCCTTTTCTCCTGATGAGCCCCAACCCTCCAGCAGCCACTCCAACTTCTTCCATTCACTCACATCTACCAGGGCCCTGTCACCCCAGGGCTTGGCACTTGCTGTTTCTCCTGTCTTGGAACAGTGTCCTTTCCTCTGGTCAGTGCTGGTCCTTCTCAACTCATTGTTGATAGTATATCAAGCTTGACTTTGTGAGGGAGGTCCGTGCTGACCTCCCAGCCTGGCCACACTCCTTCCGATGACCTCTCAAGTCCTGCAAACCTTGTTGACCTAGTACTCCTTGCAATTCTAACTTTGCACTTCTTGGTGTGGTTGCCTGTCTCCTGCACTAGCAGGACCCCATGAGATTCCCAGCGATGAGAGAAGTACCTGTCATGGAATAGTTGCTCAATAAATATTTGGTGAATGTGTGAACAAGCATAAACCGTGGGCAGTGTTTGCATGGCTGTTCTCTCCATCACGATGGGGGATGCTCCCCTAGGCCCAGGACTGAAAAATCATCACTTGAGGATGAATATGTAATGGGGCTCCTTATACGTACCTGTCCTCCCAGTGCACCGTTGCACACTATTTCCCGGCACATATAGGGGGTGGGATTGTGTTGTCTCACTGTATAGATGGCCAAGTTGAGACTCAGATTAAATAGCATCCCCAAGGACAGAGGTCTGGCAAGGAACTATCTGAACTTGAGGTCAGCACTGCCTAACACTAAAATCCGGGCTTTTCATGCCCCTCTTTTTACCACCTCCTGTTGCTTTTACTTTTCCCCGCTCTCTGGAGAGCCACAGTGTACGGGGATGTGCCACGGGGCCTGAACTGCACACATGTGGGCTTTGAAACTGAATCAGACCCTGTGCATGTCCTGGCTCTTCTTCCATTGCTGGGTTATTCTGAGTAAGTCAGTGTTTTTTGTTTTTTTTCCCCCGGAGACTCTCAGATTTCCCAATATAAACGTGGGAATCAACCCCCATGATCTGTAAGTTTCTATCTGGTGCTAATTCTGAGTTAAGTCCCAGCTGGGTCGGTATGGCTCTATCCTCCATGCCCCAACAGGGCTGCCCTTCTTTTCTGTCCCTTGAACCTTCCAAGCTCCTCTATGCCCTGTGGCCTTGGCCCTCTGCCTAGAGTGTCCTCCCCTGATGTCCAGGGGTTAAGCAGGCTCCTGTCATGCAGTTTTAGCTGAAGAATCACCAAGAGGAACTTCTCGTCTACCTGAGCAAATGCTGGGCCCTGCCACCCGTCATCAGGAGCTGGTTCATTTCCTTCACGACACTCATCAACACTGAAAAGCCATGTTTACATATACACGTGTATATATGCATACTTATATAAAATTTAAAATCTTTTTATTGAAAAGAAATATAAAAATTCCATCGTCTGCCTGTCTTCATCATACAACACTGCGCACATCATGAGCATGTGAGGCCTGTGTAGGAGCGTGGCACTGGCTGTCCTTTAAGTCTGGGAAGATTGCAGTGAGCGTTTGCTGGATGCACTGACCGAGTCACTGAAGGAATGAATGGACGCGTGTGAGTAGACACTTCTGTTCTCAAAAGCACTGCAGCTAAGAATTGAGCAGGGAGGGAAGGTCAGGTAAGATTGGGGCCACTGGGACCATCTTTAGGATCCCGTACCAACCTCAGAGCTCACTTCCTGGAGTAACGTGCGTGCTCAATAAACATTGAATATGTGAACTCGTTTAACCCAGCAGGCTTGTGGTCACTGCCCTTTGTGGATACCGCGCTTGCAAGCCCAAGAATTAACCTTGAGAAGCCCAGATGAAAGGGCTTCCTCCTACCCCCACTCTTTCACCCATCTCCCTTCCTGGAATCAGGGAATGTCAGCGTCCAGCAGCTGGGCTGTGCAGCCTGCTTGCATCTGACCATGTCACCTAGGGAGTTCGTATTCAAATTTTGGTGGCATTTCCAAAGCTTTCCAATATTCTACAGATATAAAGTCTACAGCTTCCCAGGAATGCCGAGGGTTCAGATTTGATATTTAAGAAAAATGTGCCTCAACACAAAGAAAACACTCTCTCTCTGCCCACCCCCACCCACCATACCCCTCCCCAGCTCCCACTTCCAGCCACCCTGAGTCACCATTGGATACGTTAGAGTTGTCCAGAGATTGGAAAGAAATGGATTTTTATTTTACATCCTACAGCTGTTGCAAAGCCAGAGAAGCCCCATGTATTAAAAATATGAAGATGGCTTCCAGGCTAAAAATATTTCTTATTTGGTATTTGAAGCTCTTGTGCCTGCTGCCCAGACAATATCTCTCTGGAAAATGAAATCCACCAGGAAGGCTTTGTCCTGCCTCTGTTGCCTTCGCATGCCTGAGAGCAATTGAGGCAGAATTGAAGATTTGCTGCCCCCATCCATCTTCTGGACCTGATTTTCCACCTAGAAAGGGGGAAAATCTGGTTCTTCTGGTTGGAAGTGCCCCTGGGGTGAGAGGAAGGAGTCATCAACTTCTGCCAGCCCCCGGGGCTGGGCCTCAATCTCCTGCCCCCCAAAAAGGTAATCTAAACTCCTTGAGCTGAAGGCCATTTCACAGTCTCTCTAGGAGTCCTCTTTCATGGTCCAATAAGCCCTTACAGTCAGGAAGTCATTTCTGGGTCTGACCTAAGGCTCTTGTGCTGCATTAAACCGTGCTGATCTTAAAGTGTCGGGATTTCCTGGATGGCACCTATCTCAGGCTTTCCTGGGCCCCGTGGTAAACGAGCTGCATTTAAAGGCACATTTTAGAGGATATCTGTCTTCCCCTGTCTAATAGCTGGAACATTCCTGCTGCTGGAGCCTTTGATGATTTCCTTGCTCAGCAAGGATGCTTGGCCCCCAGCAGGGAGGCCGCCTGTGTGCCTGGGATGATCTTTGAGGCCAGGTTCAGCAAGGCTCCCTGTGCTATATCCCAAACCTTAACCCTCCTTGGGGCCAGCGCTGAGAGTGGGCTTAAATTTATTCTTTAATTGCTTTACTAACCCACCTGCTCCATCTCATTCTTTACTGTCACTCTTCAGAACACCCCAGCTGGAGGGGTATTTCAGATAGAGACCCTGCCTCCAGGCCACGCTCAATGACACATCACAGGCTGAGGATATTTTCCCCTATTCTAACCACTCCGACCACCGCTGTTATCCCTTGCAGTTTTGAATGGAACTCTGAGTCCTGAAAGCCACTGTACTGTGTGGACAGGCGACAGACGCTTGTGAATGGGGATGGGTGAATGAATGGGATCGTACCGTGACATGTACCAGACTAGACATGTCGGCATTTTGGGTTTCCAGTTGCTTCCCTGTTTAGCAGCGGGTTTTCTGCCTCCCACTAACTGAGATTGCAAAGCACATTTAGTAAGCAGGGAAGATGCCAGTAACTCTGGAGAGGAGAGACTCAGCTGGGAATCCGGGAATGAATTTGACCAAATTTTGGCTTCGGCACTGGGCCACGAACCAGACCAGGTCACAGGCTGAGGAGACAAAACAGCCTCTTGTATTGGCGCTGTCAAGCTCCAAGGTGCTTTTACAACTCCACCTTGGGCATCCAGTAAACTCCCGTCTTCCTTTTCCTAAGCCCCCACTTCCACCTCAAGCCCCACAGAGCCAAGCTGAGAAGATGGTATTGAATCCAAGCAGCTCTGAACAGCTTGCTTTCCTGGAATTCCTAATGAGGGATACACTAGAAATACTCTGCCACTCTCTGTTCTCCTCTGACAGCAGCCTGCCAAGCTTTAAAGCCTGGCTTCTGGAACAAAATGTAGTGATGTAAACTACTGGCCCGGAGGGTCGGCATTGATTTTTACCCAGGCCAAGAATAAGCAAGGAATTTGGAAATGGATTGTCCCAGGAACCAAATTTCACTCCCTAAGTTAAGAGAGAATCTCAACATGAGAGATTTCTTTAACATTGTCTCTTCTTGACATCGCAATTCTCTTTCTATGAATTTACCCTATCCCTCCAGACCAGAGGGGCCAATATAGCCTCTTGCTTATAGAGCTCATGGGTTGGAGTGGAGAGCCCTCCCCCAAACCTCAAGTGGGAGGACCTAGGATCTCAGTTCCCCAACACTCAAAAAACAAGCTCTCACACCAGCCTTCATCTGTCAGACCAACCAACACCCCAAAGTCACCAGAACACAGACAAGGAAACCGGCAAACAAACAAATAATGCATCTTCTTCCTGTTCTCCAGTTAAAAGAGAGAATTAATCTTTATTCTCATCAGTTTTCTGCAATGTGAAAGACAAACTATAAATAGAGTTAGAACAATCTTGAGTTTCTTTCTCTCGGAAGTTGCTTTAATCACCCTCTGTCTTGTCTACACCCTGACTTCCGTTCTCTCCCAGGAAACAGGAAGCTGCCTTAGCATAGGGTATCTTCTTGCTTGGGGTCCAAATGAGCTCAAACAGGCCTTCCTTTTCAATCCCAAGGTCATTATTGTGTTCTTGGACTGTGGGAAATTGTATTTACAGTAGGATGTTTTCTCCATAGGAATTTTACCCTGCTTAATTTGTCTGATGCTCTGTGGGACAGAAGATATCTTGTCTAACAAACGAAAACAGGTCTTTTAGTTGTGCACCTTGCTATATTTCATGCCTTGGGCACTAGGAAACTCAGGTGGAACTTTTTTTTTGCTCTATTGCACTAATTTCCCTTAGTTTAAGCCTTTTATTTCTGACCTCCTTGCAGCTGCTCTGTGGGTAGGGAGAAACTGATGCATCCTTTCAAAAGCTGGACAAAAAGATTTCCAGAAAAAATTAAGGGTGTGAGTATGGAGAGAGAGAGGTGATTATCCAAAAGAATCTTGGATATGGCCCTAGTGAATGGAGTTGAATGGAACCAAGTTCACAGAAAACCAACTGAATCTTTGAGAGAGCTTATTGTCAGAACTTCACCAGACTCCGCTAAAAGAAAATGAGGTTGGGGTGGCACACACTTTTAATCCCAGTGGCTTAGGAGGCCAAGGCAGGAGGGTTGCAAGTTCAAGGCCAGCTCAGCAACTTAGTGAGACTCTGCTTCAAAGGAAAAAAATTGTAAAGAAAATAAGGCTTTTGGACATGTAAACATATTTCTGGGTCCTCATCTTTCTGCAGGAAGGAATGGATGATGGTTTTGCCATTGTCATGTGCTCTATGTGTCCCTCCAAAGTGCCAAGGCTGATAGGAATCATTTCAGTTTTTAGGTCCTTATCAAATCAAGAAAATCTTCAGCAAGGTCTGATGTAGATCGTGGGATTCTGGGTTTATAGCTCAGCACCAGGTTGGATAAGATCTTTTCTGTGTCTTAGGGATGAAGTGAGTGAATTTTGTTTGATGTGGGAAATAAGTGGACATTTGTGACCAAAATGGCAGACAAATGGGCATTATTTGTAGATAGTAACTGCTTCCCTTTCCTATCCTTCTCTGTGGGGCAAGTACACTTCCTGCTCTTGTCTTTATGCTTCTCTGTTTTACTTGTTTTGGCAAATGAGGCATTAATGGGTATGACTTGTGCAGGGGTTGAAATGTGCTTATGCAACTGCTGTCTTTCGTCTCCACCATTGCCATGAGAAAAATGTGTTGAGCGTCCAGCAGAATGAGTCATGAGGAGCCAAGCTGCCCCAGGTGACCTGGAGACCGATATCCTGAAGCATAGTTATCCCTCTGGCCCTCAGACATATAGGTAAGAAGTATTTCTTACAGGTCATCATGATGTTTATGGTTGTTACACAGTACTTGCTGACTGTGATAACCCAGAACAACAACCCAGAGCCCTACGGCTTTCTGAAAGGTACCAACCTAAAAGATTGGGAGGGGTTGGCTGGTGAAAACGGAAAGGAGAAATGATCACAGTGTTTGAGATGAGTGGAGAAAACTCCCCTGTCTGCCTGGAAAACTTAGCCTTACTGGTGGCTCCTGGGAACGGTGGCGGCTGCACAGAAGCAAGCACGCCTTGAAGCCTCCCAGGTTAGTCAAAGCAAAGGAATAAAGAGTCGGTTGAGGTTGTGGGTGAGGTGAATTGGTTTATAGACTGAGGTTCCCAGGAATTCTCAGTGTATATATACAGTGTACATACTTAATGCTTGATATGTTTATTATACAGTAATTTTCTGATAATTAAACTTCTTTATATAACTTTGTGGTAAGAGTGCTTTTCCCACATTCCAGAGATTACCAGGAGTCTGACCTTTTTTTTTTTCTAATCGTGTTGTATTGTATGTATTTTTAGAAGGAGGTAAAGTAAAAATAAATAGATTAACCAGGAGTGCTGGGAAAGGGGGTTGGGTGGGAAAGAAAAAATGCCATTCAGAAATAGATTGTGCAACTAAGTACCTGGATAAACCAATGCAAAAAAAATTATTGTTTAAGACAAGGGTCATAAACTCAAAAACCTAAGGGGCCACATGGGCAACATAAACAACTAAAGCAGGCCAGGTGGGGAGTGTGGTAATATGGAGCGTGTGTGCCCTGTCCGAGGAGGGTAGCTGTGACTTTGCTTCCTCCAGTTTTTGCCATGTGGGAATGAGGTCTAGTGTTGTCAAATCTTCCAGAGAAACAGGGCTGCCATGTATGCCTGTGTAGTTTGTACACTGTGCAAGAGCACTCAGGCGAGAAGGCGACTGGAGGATGAAATGCAGTCTGAGCTCCACTAATCAAGCGCTGGGTCAGGACACAGGACTCGGGGAGCAGAGGTGGATTGGATTTCAGCACACGCTCACCCCCTTCAGCCTACCTTTGTATAGCACAAGGTCTTCGAGGGTGGTCCCAGATTGGAGGATCCCACCTCCCATTATGAAGGCTGAATAAAAACCCCTCCTTATTTCTGCTTCTGCCAGCCCAGGTGCAGGTGCCCTTCTGAGGCTCAGAGCCAATTAGATGCTCTTTCCCAGGGCCTGGAATCATGTGTGACAAAAGCACAGAAGTGGAGAGGTAACACGGAGTGGCACCACTGGGCTTTTGGTATGTTTAGCATAGAATCTTGAAAAATATGGAGCTGCTAAGAAACACTCCGGCGTGCTGACTAATCTGGGCAGCCACTTGTGGACTAAGACTTCCCAAGCACAGGAAGAGGGCTGGGAGCAGACTCAACCATTCTTTTTTTTTTTTTTTTTTTTATTTTTTAGAGAAGGACAGTGAGGAGAGAGAGAAAGAGAGAGAGACAGAGAATCAATTTTTATTAAGTTTTGCACATGTCTTTCTCTGCTCTGGCACTTAGTTGTGTACATGGGTGCTGGGGTTTGAACCTGTGTACTTGTGCATATTGGGCAAGCCTCCAGCCCCTCAACCATTCTTAATAACCTTCACACATTGGCAGTCTTGTCTTCATGAAGGTCTCCTGATGTGTATTTTCACTTGGCATCACAATGCACAGCAGCAAAAAGCTCCCTTTTCTAGAAGGTCTGTGCGTGGTTCCAGTTCTGTCAGAGCTCGACTCGTGAGCTTGCTAGCTCTGTAACCTTGATCAAGTTTTCATCATGCTGATTTTCAATGTCCTTGGTTGTGAAATGGGAATTTGAATTCTGGTACTCCTTGCCTCCCAGGGATATGGGAAGGACCAAATCCAACAAGAAAATGCATGGAAAAGCACTTTGCAAGCGTTTTTGCAACACACCATGTAAACAGGAGGTATCATTATATCTCTGCGGAGGCATGAGAATTCGTGTTGCTGATGCTTTAACCAGAGATAGAGGGAATCTGGCACAGAGCTGGTCTGTCTGATGATTTTCAAAATGCTGAACAAAAGGACTTTGCAATCTATTGCTACCCACCCTGTTCACTGCTGCAAGCCTGTGCCCTTCACAGTGTGAAGACTTTGTGTTGCCTGTTGGTGGAGCTGCAGACTGGTACAGCCCCTCTGGAAAGCAGTGTGGAGAATCCTCAAAAAACTAGGGATGAGCCCACCATATGACCCTGCTATTCCAATCTTGGGTATCTTTCCAGGGGATTTAGAATCAGCACATTATAGTGACACAGCAATATCTATGTTCATAGCAGCTCAATTTACTATTGCTAGACTATGGAAACAACCCAGATGTCCCTCAGTGGATGAATGGATCCAAAAACTGTGGTACATATATGCCATGGAATTTTACACAGCAATTAGAAACAATGATGTTGCAGCCTTTGAAGGTAAATGGATGGCTATGGAAGAAATTATGCTGAGTGAAATCAGCATAACCCAGAGAACCAAGGGTCGAATGTCTTCACTCATCTGTGGAGGCTGGGACTAGACCCTGGCCATTGAGAAAGGTGGTCTATTATCATGTGTTAAATCCAGATAAGGTGTAATGTTATACAGCCTAATATTTTTTTTTAGAGATATAGTGGGTAAGGGAAGGGAGGGATACTGGTGGGTAATTGGGGGGGCACTCCTGGGGTTAAATCTAGTATCCAGAAACTATACATATTTTACACTATTTTGTTAAAAAACTTGTATGGTTGTTCAAAAATAAAAAAAAAAACTTTGTGTTGCACTTTAACATTATGTTTTTTGACCCTCACGGTAGTCTTATGGGTAAGGATTATTATTCCAGTGTGCTGATGAGAAAACTGAGGCTCAGAGTCCTGAGGTTATGCAACTGGCAAGGAGCAGAACTTGGGAGGGAATTCAGCCCTTGAGCTTCTAATTTGCAGAGACCTCGGAACAGAGCCTCCTGGAACCGTGAGAGGGCAGTCTGCAGCTCAGCAGCGCCATCGATAGTCGAGACACCTATAAGAGCTAAGGCTCTGGAGGGCATTAACACATGTTTGGAGAGAGGAGGAGACCAAGCCTAGCACCCCTGCTCTCTATTTGCTGGAGACAGCAGCTCCGGCCCCAACTTTAGAGAAAATGCTTTAGTGTAGCTGCATCTCCCATACCAGAGAGGGGCACGTGATCTAAGCTAGACTCATTCCCGTGGCCTTGGTTCTTGAGGGCTCATGCACAAGGATGGCAGGAAGCTGCAGCTAGCTGGGTCATTCCAAGGCTGAGCCCTGCAGCAGTGGTCGTCAAACTTGAGTGAGCTCCAGGGTCACGAGAAGGGCTCGTCAAAATAGTTGCTGGGTCCATCTCCAGAGTACCTGATTTAGCAGATCTGAGGTGGGGCCTGAGCATTTGCATTTCTGGCAGTTTTCCGAGTGCTGCTGCTGTTGCTGCTGCAAAATCAGCAGGGATGATTTTGGCTGGATATTGGGCTGTCTGGAGACAATTTAACTGTCACAACTGGAGGGCTGCTACTTACTTGCACCTAGGGGCTAGAGGTCAGAAATGTGGCTTCATCTCCTGCAAGGCACAGGTCAGTTCTAGCAACAAGGAGTTATACAGTCCCAAATCTCAGCACTGCAGTTTGAGAAACTCTGTTTTAGAGGAATGGTCTATGTGCACTGATACAGGGTTCCAGAATGCCCAGGCCTGGCCCTTCTCCACACTATTCTGTGGTTCTTTGGTTACCTCACTATCCTTCCAGAGCATCCCCTATCTTTTATTTAATTAGAGTCACTTGCTGTTAACTGCAACCAAAGATCTGGCAGAGATGAAAACCAAGTCAGGTGGGTGCCTCGGAGGAGCTCTGGCTGGTTTCTGGGTGAGAATGGCATAAAGGCCACCCACACTCACTTTCTTTCCTCTGTGACTTACCTCCTTTTTGGCTTCTCTGTCTGATTCCATTTAAAAGATACCTTAATTTGATTAGCCATTCTCCCACTATCATTTCCTTCTTTCTTCTTCTTCCTCTTCTTTCTTCTTTTTTCTTCTCCTTCTCCTCCTCCTCCTCCTTTTTCTCCTCTTCCTCCTTCTTCTTATTCTTTGTCTCCTCCTTCTCCTCTTTCTTCCCCTTCCCGTTCCTCTTCCTCTTCCTCCTCCTCTTCCTCCCCTTCATTTTCCTCCTCCTTCTCCTTCTCCTTCTTCTCCACTACCTCCTCCTTCTTCTTATTCTTTGTCTCCTCCTTCTCCTCTTTCTTCCCCTTCCCGTTCCTCTTCCTCTTCCTCCTCCTCCTTCTCCTTCTCCCTTTCTTCCTCCTCCTCTTCCTCCTCTTCCTTCTCCTTCTCCTTTTTGATTGTAGATAATGCTACCGTAGATCATGTGCAAATGCTCACTCACAGTTACATGTCTGAGTTTTTCTAAGCTTCCCATCTCAGGATGGAATTGCTGGGTTGTGCTGTTTGGACATCTTCAGTTTTACTGAGTAGTGATAAATTGTTCTCCAAATGGTTACATCAACCCACCTTTCCACCAGTAAATAGTGTTTCAGTCACTATTAATCTTTTTGGATTATTCTTTTTCATTCTGTTTTTAGGAATTCTTCCATATGATAATATAATAAAGATGGTCTCTATTTTTAAAAATATGCTTTTTTCCTTCAAATTAATCTTTATTCCATCTGAAATTTATTTTTATAGGATGGGTCACTTCTCATTTTAGCTTTTCCATATGTATGGCTAATTAGCTCAGGACCAAATATTGAACAAATTATTTTCTCTCCACTGAACAGTAAGATCACTGTTTCATGTGTTTAATTTCCATTTATTTGTGAGTCTGTTTCTGGACTTACCATTTTGTTCTATAGATTTGTTTGTGTACCAATATCATACTATCTTAGCTCCTGTAAATTTATAATGTATCATGATTTTGAGAGCGTGAATCTTTCCTCCTCATTTTTTTCTTCAAAATTACCTTGGCTAATTTTAGTCCTTTACTATATATTCTTTCTATGTATCTACCATATATGCCATCAGTGTATTAAATTCCATTGAAATTTTGATTTAATATATTGAATGTATAGATTAAGTCAGGAAAAATATTTTTGTTATTGTTGCCTTATTCTAAGATGAGATGAGATAATTAAGGATCACCTAATATTTGAGAAATGTTTGTAGTGAGTGAGTAAAGGAGAAAAAAGGAAGGAAGAGAGGGAGAGAAAGAGAGAAAAAGAGAGAGGGAGGAGAAGAAGGCTAAGAAGATGAAGGAGGAAGAGGAGGTCGAGGAAGAGGAGGTCAAGGAAGAAAGAGGAGAAGATGAAACAAGGAAAGAAGGGAAGAGAGAAAAATGAATGTCCCTGGAAAATAGAAAGATCACAAAATAATTAAAACTTTTCTAATTTTATAGTATTCTCAGAGGTTTAAGAAGGCATGCCATGAAAACTCAACATAGCAAATAAGTAACAATTATAGAATAAGATACAGAGCCTAGAGATTAAAAAGATCAGCAAAATGAAAAAATCAAATGGATATCTTGGACCATGAGAGCGAGGTATCCCAGAAAGCCAATAAAGAGATGAAAACTATAAGAAATGAAATAAGAGTCAAAGGATTAATACCGGATGCACAACATTCACTTTACTGAAGTTCCAGAAAGAGAATAAAGGAAATAGAAGGGAACAATTAATAAATGAAATAATGTTTAGAAATGTCCAGAGCTCAATAAATTTTTAGATTGAAAGGTTAGTAAAAGTTTTATCACAATAAGCTTTTACAAAATGAGAGAGAGAGAGAGAGAGAGAGAGCAAGAATGCGAGGGGGGAGGGGAGAGATACAGGAATAAGAATCAGATTTCTTACCAGGAGTGCTGGATGCTAGATAGGGTTCATAGGAAACAACTAATTTCAGAGTTTTGGGAAAAAATAATTTTCAATCAAAAATTTTCTGTTCAGAAAAGTTAGCAGTTAGCAGAGATATTTTCAAAAGATGCAAGGATTTACAGAAGATATCTCTCACAAATTCTTTCTTAGTAAGTTATATGAGAGTATACACCAGTAAAAATGGGGAAAAAAACCAAGAAAGAAGAAGTTATAGCCTCAGAATACTGTAAGTCAAACCTAGCAGAGAACATTTGGGGAGTTTTTTTGGGAGTATTAGAAAGGAACAATGCAGGAAGATGATATTGAAATAGGATGAGGGTGGTGGGACATGTTGGTAAGGGTATCTCTTGGAGAAAAAAATAGTCAATTGAATACTTTGCATGATGGAGAATTTGGGAGTGGGGAAGGAAGAAGTTATAATAAAAATTAATAGTGCAAGGAAACAAAGGCAATTATAAACTCAAGGAAAATCATAAAGCTTAGAATAAAGGAGGCACCATCATTATGCATCATTTGGTAACATTACTGAGAATTATAATGTAAATATTGTTTGTTTTGAAAGTTTAGAATCTTTCTATAGATAAAGAACTGAAGAGTTAGTCATGTTTGCCAAACAGCAGAATGTAAATGTTATTGTTTTGACAATGTGAATATACAGATGTTAGAAGTTGGGGCTGGAGCGGTAGCTCAGCTGTTGGAGTGCTTGCCTGGCATGTGGGAGGACCCAGGTTCAAACCCCAGCACCACATATACAACTAAGTGTCAGAGCAATGAAAACTAGATGAAAAACTAAATAAATTTGATTCTCTCTCTCTCAATATCCCCCTCCCTCTATTTCATTTTTTTTAAAGAGAAAGAGGGGGAGAGAGTGAGAGGAAAAGAGAATCATTTTTTTAAAAATTTATTTTTAATCTGGCCTTTGTTTCTTGGAACTTAGTTGTGCATATGGTGCTGGGGTTTGAACCTGGGTCCTCGAGCATGCCAAGCAAATACTCCAATTGCTGAGCTACTGCTCCAGCCCCTCTCTTTCTCTTAAAAAAGAAAGATGTTAGAAGTTGGGAGATGGGTGTGGAGAGGAGGGCTAGGAAAATATGGAGGCCCTAGGATTTTTATGAAGTGGAGAGTTAAGAAGTACTGACAAGAGCTGAAGGATTAAGACATTGAGATTTAAATTTATTACTTGGACTTAAAAGAAAATCAATTATTGGAGGAAAGTAGGTAAAAGAGGTAAGAGTGATATAAAACTGCTAAATTTGCTGCTTGATATCCTAACAAGGAATTGCTAACCAATATATGGCATGGATAAACCAAGAAACAGTTACATAAGTACATTTGAGATTTGAAATAGTCTAGAAAAAATATGTAAAAGAGTTAAAAAGTAGTTGCTTTGGCTAATAGAACTGTGAGTAGGAGGAATGAGGCACTTCTGAGATATTTAATTTTTATTTGTGTGTACTGTTAATTTTGCTAAAAAACAAAGCTAAGACAAAAGTCATGGGCTTTAGGCAAGCATTTCACATGTTATTCTAGTGTGTTTGAAATCCCTCACTGACACTTGCTGACTGTGTAGGTAGGTGCCTGGCCTGGAAGTAGGAACTAGGAAATAATAATTTCCTTTTTCTCCTTCTGAGGTCTCCTTGCTATTGCCACCAGGAATGTGCTCTTCCTGGGCTGGTTTTGTTCAGCCCTTGACCTTGTCCCCGGAATAAGTCAACAGAATTGCTACACCAAATTCTGAGATCCACTTTGTTATAAGTATTCTCTTTACACATAGAACTCCAGCAAGGGACACATAATAGCACTTAGTAAATATTCACTGAAATGGAATGAAGAGGCCCTGAGAGACCAAATGCTGCACACAGACTCTGCCTATACACTTCTCTCTCCAAGCAGCACCAGAAATAGCACCATGTTTATGTAGTCAACATGTTGCTTGTGCAGCAGCTACCATGTGGCTGGTAAGCCACCAAGACAGGCCTCAGTCTTCAAGGACAAGGACATTCAATACGTAGCACTGTTGGCTGCAAGGAGCTATGTAAGAAAATAGCTGGACTCTTAAGACAGAAAGACTTGATTGGAGAGTCAAGACATCCCTTTCTGTGGAAGTGGCATGTGAATTCAGGCTAAGTAGGGCCAAGGTAGACCAAGACAGAAAAGGTGTGTTCTAGACACAGGGAGCTGCACATGTAAAGGTCCTGGGGTGGAAAGAGCTGAAGGTGCAATAGTGGTGCTTCTCAGCTTGACGTGCACTTGGGGATCTTATTGGAAACAGATTCTGACTCAGGAGTTCTGGAGTCAGGCAGAACTCCCAGGTGTCCAGTCAGCTCCCAGGTGATGCAGTGCAGCCAGTCTGAGGCTGAACTCGTGCTTAAGGTAGCATCATGTTAGAGGAGCTGAGGGATTTTTGAAGGCATGGCGGATCATGGTGAGCAAGGGTGATCATGAGAAGATTGATGGAAAGGGTAGGCAGAGAGCAGATCATGCAGCAGGTTGGGGGCCACTTTGGAAACATAATGGGATAACCACGCAGTCTAACTTGGCAATGGGTAAAATGCTTCTCAATTTCAATGCTCTGCAACACTGGGAATGGTGGTGTTGAATCGGATGCACCCGAGGAAGTTCCAGTCTTGGGCTGGCTCCTGATGCTGGAACATCATGAAGAACCCAGGGGTGGGGTTACTAGAGGCATTTGACCCAGAGTCTGGTGAGCCACACAGCCAGAAGAGCACCTTGTGCTCCCCTCCTCTGCTCCCCTCAGACCTGCTTCTGTGTTCGCAGGGGTGAAACGTTGCCACCTGCTGCCCGTGTGCTGGTCTGACCTTGGGCACACCCTTGGGCCATCTGAGCCTCCATTTCTGTATCTGTGGATTAGTCCTGGAGGGCTGCTGGGAAGTCTGGGGACAGTGAAGCAAAGCCGTCCGGGAAGTGGATTGTTCCAGATTCCTTGTCCCAAGTCCTGAGGGAGATGCACCTTATACCTTCTGCACAAAGTTTAAGAACTTGAGGGAGGGCTGGAGCAGTGGCTCAGCGGTTAGCGCGCTTGCCTGGCATGCATGAGTACGTGAGTTCGAACCCCAGCGCCACACACAACAACTGTCAGAGCAACGAAGGCCACAAGGAAAGATGAATAAAAATTGGTTTCATTTCTCTCTTTCTTTCTCTCATTCTCTCCCTTTCTCTTAAAGAGAGAGAGAGAGAGAGAGAGAATGAGGACCTTTTTTATCCATTGCCAAACCCAGCAGCAGAGTCCCATTGAAGAAAATTCTCTCGTCTTAAGTAACCCAGTAGGATCTTGTGTTAGACTAGCAGAATACAGAATATGGGCCAGAAAGGAGCAGAGGGGAACCTTGTTTTTTTTTTTTTGAAAAAAAAAATTCTCTATGGTGGTGGGGAATGAAGTGGGTTCCCGTGCTCAGGTCTCTGCTGATCTTTTCCCCGCTTGTGTCTGTCTGTCTGTCTGTCTGTCCGGGTCATTTCTACTCAACAACAGGATGCCCTCCTTCTCCCCCTCCCCTTGGTGGTTGCAAACAAGCCCGGAGCCACTCTGTCTGTGCCCTGGTTCTGTTTAAAGGAACAGACACCCATTTCTCACAGAGGAACCATTAGGTAAACAATAATATATTTTTTTTAAAACCCAGAAAGTGGCTCAACACACTCGGCCTGGAGTGAATGTCGTCTCTAGCATTCCCCAACTGGTTTCAGGACAAAGGTCTCCAGAGGAAGGATTCTTCTTTTCTTTTCTTTAAAAGAGTAAAAGAGGTCAACTGGAAGCCCTGGCTGAGATGGGCCTGGAGGCCTAAGGCCAGGAGCAGGAGCCTGGTGAATCCTGTATATTCAGCACCTCTCCCAGCCCCACCCCAGCTTGAGTGGGCAAGAAGAGAGGGTGGCTGTCGCTCTCACAGGCACTGTCCCCGTGTACCTTCCTGCACTGTCCTGATTACACAGGGAGCCCTGCTTTCTTACCCCTGTTTCACAGAGGAGCACACTGAGGCCCTGAGGATGAAGTCACTGGCCCAAGGTCACACAGAAACTAGTTTGCATTAGGACTCAAACCCAAGTCTAGCTGACACTGTCAGGGGAAAGACAGATGTGAATGGTGGGAATACGAGGTTAAGAGGCTATTTCTATAAAATGGGCCCGCGGTGCTGACCCCCACATGCTTTCTTTTCCAAAAAGTAATTTGCCTGCAGACCTGCCTGGCCTAAGTGAATAGGCTTTGTCTCATTCCTCAACAAACTACCTGTTATCTACAGGAGAAATGTAGGCCTAAAATAATGTCCTTATGAGGAGCCCACGTTACCCTAAAGAGGGAACACTTTTGAGACCAGATCCTGAAACTCAGGGAGATAAGGGTAATTCCTCCTAACTAGAATATCTGTAAGAATGCACAGTTAAGAACTCAATTAGAACCCATTAGCATGGGTCAAGGTGACAGGGTGTTGCCATGGCAGCGAGGACTTGAAAGTCTGATATCACTCATGCCAGTTTGGTGGAAGACGGGTTCGTGTCCCCCAGAGATGAAGAAGGAAACTGAGGGACACTGAGGCAAGCACAGGAGACAGACTTTATTTTAAGAAAATATTAGAAAGCAAAATATAGGGAAAAGAACAGACTCCCCCTGAGTGGGAGAAGGGGACAGAGCCGAAGAGGAGCTAGGTTTGCCCTTTTTATAGGATGTTCACTCTTCGGTTTTTCATCCTCTCCCTTCCCCCAGTCCTAGGACATGGGTGCGGGAAATTCTGGTTGGGTCCATCCTTGAGTTTGTGCCTCAGGCCTTAATAGAAAGACTGTGGCGCCTTCCCTAGCAGAAGGGAGCATCTGCATCTGGACCCACCTTGCCAGACCCCTCACTAGCACTGGGGGATGTCAAACTGATTTTAAAGGAAAAGAACCGGGTTGCCCTTGATTGACTAGAACATTCTAACTATTGTCACTGCTTAACCCTCCCCCGCCCCCGTCTCAGCACCTTGCTGTCAGTCAAAAGTTAAGAGGTGGACTCTGGAAACGTCTCTGGGATTCCCAACAAAACTGGAGTGCAGGAGAGGTACACTGTCCCTCTCCTCTCCAAGAGGATCCACTCTCTCCCTTGAGTGTCTCTTTTCCTTTTCCAATCCCTTCATTTGACTCATTTCAGTTACTCTAAGCGACATGTGTGAAGTCTTTCTAACTTGATTGCAAGAATTGTGGTTTGGAGGAGGTCTTCATGCTGCCTCAGTTTCCCTATAGGCCCAAGCTCTGTAACAACACCAAAGTTCATTTGTGAAGCATCTCCAACATTGACTTCCTGGATCCCAGATTTCTGGATGACTTGACCTCATCCCATAGGAAAGGGTCCATTTGCCTGTTCTGAAGGTCAGGACCTGAGCAGCAAGCTCCTCTGGGTGATCAGTGGGGTCAGGGACAGGCTGGGGTTCCTGGGGTCCTGACTCAAATTCCCACAGTGGGCAATTTCAATAAAAGAAAACCCCAAGGAACACAACATTGCTGGCCCTTCTATTTCCTCTGAGACTCCCACAGCAGAAGTCTTTTCTCAGCCACAACGAGTCTTCTGTACCGTGTCCATTGCTGTCATCCATGGAATGACATCCACGGGAGACTTTGTCTCCACATCCATGTGCCCCTTGGTCCCTACTAATGTTACAGGGCCAGGAAAACCCAGGGCCTTGCACATGCTAGACAAGCATTCTACCACAAAGCTACACCCCAGCCCCACAGTGAATGCTCTTAATCATTAAGGCACACTGGATGCCCGCTGTTGGTTCATTTTCTTGATTCCTGGACTCCAAGGGGCAAAGAGCAAGAGCCCGGCTGGCCACTGTGGGTGGGCTGGACACAGGGTTGTGAGGCCCTACTGAAGGGAAGGGAGGCTTGAGTACTTTGGTTCCCCATGCCCTGTGGCCCCTGACAAACTCTGTAAAGTAAGACCCGAGTGAAATTTGATCATTAGATTGGAGCAGAGTGTTGTCATCTCCATCAAAGATGTCCTCCCTAAGAAGATAATGGATAGCCAAGTCCCAGAACAGAGCAGGGGCTGGGTTCATGCAGACAATAATGCACTTTGCAATAATGACAGTAAGAGCTGGGCTGTTCCCATGCTCACTGCAGCAGGTGGGTGCCAGGCATCTCACAATCATTGGCTCCTTCCTACTGAGCATGATGGCTGTTTCCCTCCAGATCTTTCTTCTTCCTACCTTCCTCTGTGCAGGGGTAGGGGTTAGCCAGACATACCAGCTTGGCTTGCTTGCCCTCTGGCTTCCTATTAGGTCTGTTTAAGGGGGATACTGGCAGGACATCAGGATGAGCAGGGAGTTTAGACTACTTCTTCCCCTCCTGCTCTGTACCACACCAGCAGTGACAGCTCCCTGTGGATCCCTTCAGGCTCTCCAGCTCTTAGTCTTGGGTGGGGGCACTATAGCTAGCCCCTGCATGCCTCAACATCCTTGTTGGATCCCTTAACTCTGTCCTGGCCTGGAGAAATAGTCCCTCCGCTGCCTTCTCCTGAAACCCACCACCATCCTGTGTTTTCTGTTTTACAGCAGGCTCTGGGTGGATCCTGCAATGATTTTTGCATTGGTTTGCAGAGCAGGAGGCTGAGACTCAGGGCCACAAATCTGGGCAGGGCTGCAGTGCTCATGGGGGGTCAGAGAGTGGGCCTTCCTAATTCCACCCCGCCCCCAGCCTGGCAAGCAGGATGGTCTTCATCGGGACCTGCGGGAGGGGTGGGGCATGCTGTCTGCTGTTTCTGAAGCATTAGTCTTCCTTGCTTGCTCCATTGCCTATCTCTACTGGGGCCTCTTGGAGTAAATATTGCTCTATTAGCAGAAGCAATGCCCATAGCCAAGTCATCTGGTGCCCTCCAGCCCAGCTCTGCATCCATCAGTGTCCCCATTTGGAAAGTGGGTTGAGGGAACAGTCCTGCTATCTCTAGATTGGTCACAGGGACCAAAGGGAGAACTAGACGGAAACCTGTAAATGTCAGGTGCTATTGAGGAAACTTTAATAGCATGAGTGAAGCCCGTGGAGGCTCTGGACAGCAGGGCACAGCGTTTGCCCACCCTCCCTGCTCCCAGGACACAGCAGCTTCTTGCAGGAAGAGAACAGGGGCGATGGCCGCCTGTGCAGAGCCCATCAAGCAGGCAGAGTCATGCAAGTCTATTCTCAGCACAGGTCATGGTGAGCAGACATGTCAGTGGCTCTGAGCTCCCCACACAAGCTCCCCAACATCCCCCTCATCCCACTCACCCACTCCCACCTGTCTCTGCATCTCTGCAGCCCCAAGGAAGATGGGGTAGAGAGGAGTGGGGGAATGGGAATTTGTTTTGGAGTGAGTGTACATATGCTAGATTTTCACCCCGTTGTATCTGCTTGACCACCTTATGTCATTACAACCATTGTCCTGATAAGAAACTAGAGGCTCAGAGGAGTTAAGCCACTTGGGACCAACATACAGTAGATGCTCAATAAATACATGCTGACTGATTAGAAACTCCACCCAGCTGGCCAATAGTGGTGCTGGAGCTGGAGCTAAAGTCCGTCTGATACCACGCTTTGTGTATGTGAAAGCAACACTGTGCTGAAAGAAATGGATAAAAAGAAAGGATGGAGGATCAGGAAGGCAGGGGGAAGCCACTAGCCAGCTCTAGGGGAGGTGCCAGAGCCTGACAGTGATGATGGGGTCAGGAGGCAGGCTCACATTCCCACCCCTTCACTTACCAGCTGTATGATCTTGGGCAAGTTGTTTAACTTTTCTGTGCCCTTCTTCATGCGTAAGTGGAGAGATTTAAGGACCTGTGGAAAGGGTACCTGTGCTGCTCTTGGCCTGTTAGCTTTTGTGTGCATTCTACCCATTTCACTTTCTCTGTGTCAGTGGGGAGAAGGGACTGCAGGGAGTGGGCGTGGCCTTTGCAGGCTGAGATTGCCAGGCTCCTGTGCATCTGGTTTCCAGCAGGGCCGAGCCAATGCAGGTTCTGGCAAGAGCTGGCGGGAAGGGTCGGGCAGGAGCCAGAATATTTCTTCCCGGTCTCTGCCTGGTCTTCTCCTTCAGGGCCCTGGCCCCTGCTGGACAGGAACACTGGGATTCCAGCTTCTGAGAAGCCAGGACACCAACCCGCCTTGTCCATCCAGTTGCAACTGGGGGCAAGGGTAGTGACTTCTTTCTATGACCAATCTCAGGGCTGTCTTACAGTCTTTGTTTGACTTCTCTGCTGTTCCATCACCCAGAAACCCCATTTTGTGCATTCAATTTTCTCCATTTTATTTTACTTTTATCATTATTATTTTTTGGTACTGGAGATTGAATTCCATGGTGTCTATCAATGTGCTACATCCGCAGTATTTTTTTATTTTATGATGGGGTCTTCTTAAGTTTCCCAAGCTGGCCTTGAACTTTTGATTCACATACCTCAGCCTCCTGAGTCTCTGGAATTACAGAGACAGGCACCCAGAGCCTGGAATCCTCTATTTCAGACTCAGGATGATTTGTTTCCTAATTGGCATTTCATAATTATGTGACAAGCACCAATGAATGCTCTGGTGCTCAACCTGTTGACCTGTATTCTTGTCATTACCCAGGCTCCTGGTTGTCCAGCCCAATTGAAGTTTCCAGAGTCTTCCGTTCTGGTGGCTCTTTCCACTTGGGGTGGGCTGCTCCAGGTCCACAGTGGTAATGAGGGTGACAGCAGTTGCTGTTTGTGTCTGCCCGGCTATGCATCATTACCCATGAATCACCCGCACTGCATCTGCCTCTAAAGGGAGCCCTGCAGAACAGGGGGTATCATCCTGTTTTACAGATGGGGAAACAGGCTCCGGGCCATCATGAGCTAGACTGAGTTCAGGAAGTGGGAAGGAGAGTCACACCCAGGGCAGTGAGATCCCAGAGCAGGTGTTCTCACCACCACTCCATGCAGCTGCAGGGCTGGGGAGTGGCTGCTGTGGTCATGTTCTGCACAAGTCAGCATGGAAGCTGGTCTTGTCCCTGGACCTGCCAGGATCTCTTGGGATGCTGTGGCACTGGCAGCCTGGGGTGTGTGTGTGTGTGTGTGTGTGTGTGTGTGTGTGTGTGCATGTACATGTACTTGCCTTTCCTGGGTCCTGTCACTTGATGCAATGCCACCTCTGTCACATGTCCCCTGTATTTCACCTAGAGTGTTCACTGGGTAGCTGAAGATATTGCTTTCTGAGGTAGGGGGTGGAGGGGTGCTGTACTAGTGGGGAGATGGGTGGGGGTGGGCTGAGCTGAAATTTTAGGTATGGGAAAATCTGGTCTGAAGGTCAGGATAGAGATTCAGGGGAGATAGAGGGTGGCTTGGAAGTAAATGGAATGCGGGACAGCAGGGTCAGCAGTATCAACATGTGGTCAATGAGTGAACCCATGGGAACGGCTTGTCCATGGTGTTGCGGTGCTGGGGAGTCTTTGGGGTATTCCAACAGCAGTTATTCTGTACTGAAGGGTTGGGAGTGGATTGCGTATTCCCTAGGGAGCAAAGCTAGAAGGTGATGTAGATGCAGGAGCTGGGATCGATAGGCTGTGAGGGGCAGGGCACCTGTTGGTAGAGAAGGAAGAAGAAAGTAGGTGCTTGGGAAAAGCAGAGATGGGAGATCACTCAAGCAAAGAGAGAGAGAACAAGGAGCAAGAAGGAGGTGCCTAGTGGTTCCTGATCGTTGGGATCCGGCTGTACTTTCTCCTTGAATTCTGAGATGCCCTTGAATGCTTGAAATGAGTTTCTCTTTCACTTGACCAGAGGCAGAGTTGGGAGGGGCAGTGGAAATGGCAAACTGGTTCGGCAAACGATGGCGAGTCCACATGACGAACAGCTGGGAGCCATCGGTAATGATCTGCATGGAAAGACACCCACTAAATAGTGAGAAAAGCAGCTCCCACTGGAGCTTGGCCTGTGTACATGACTGTGAGCCACAGACCCCGTGGAGCAGGCCGTGCAGCCACATGCTAAACCTAGTTCTCTCTGGCAGAAGAGATTTCGACTTCTTGAATATTCTTGCATTGTTTGGCTCTTTTGTAAATGAACAATAGGTATATGCTATTTTATCAATAGAAAAAATGCTAAAAGATGTTCACTTCTCAAATCCATGGCAGACAATGAAGAAGTCACAGATTGGTGTCTGCTTTTGGGTCTCTCAACCAGGAGGGGAAGGGGAGTTTGTTATCACAAAAGATGAATAAAAAGTCTAGGACTCTCTTTTTTTTTTTTCCAGAAGGAGAGTCATGGCCATGTGTATGTGCTGAGAGAAAGCTACCCACAACTAGGGGAGAGGACCTAGAGGGAGCAGGGTGGGTGGCACGCCTTTGCAGGACAAGGACTTAGGGAGATGGGGGTGGGGTGGCATCTGGGGCACAGGTGGTGGGATTATCCCTGGACAGGTGGAGAGGTACCCCCGCATGCAGGGGAGGAAAGGCAGGAAGGACGGTGCAAATGTGCAAAGCCATGGGAGTGGTGGCAGGAAGGGGAGGGCGTCCTTTCCTGATTGCCTCTATTTTCTCTGCAATGTAGGAGGCAAGGTCATCCCCTGAGAGTGGGACAGCCTGTTTCCCAGGCTGGGAGTTTGGGGGGTGAGGTTGGAAAGGCACTAAGGGAGTTAGGAGAAGGGGCGTGGGGACAGGGGTAGGGATGGGCAATCTCCGTTGGGGGCCAGGTGCTGTCGGAGGCCTCTCATTTGCTTTTGCACAGGCACATGCTGTTGGATGGTCCTTCTTTAGTGCAACTCAGGTGTCCAAACGGAGAGGGGGTGGAGAAGGTATTTTGTTGGGTTG
>PVKS010022104.1:0-34219 GCA_004027875.1 Aplodontia rufa | reverse complement strand
GTGTCAAAGCTGTGTTCTGGAGCTTCCCAGACCCCAGAACCATAAGCCAAAAGAACTTCAATCTTTATCAATTACCTAGTCTCAAATATTTTGTTATAGCTACAGAAAATGGACTAAGGAAAAGACAAAGTGATCTCCAGGGTCATTTCTCTCTTTACGTACATTTCCTACCTCTTGATCTAAGAGATTCCAATATTTGAAGGGTGTTGATTGCAGACCCTGAAGCCAGAGTCTTAGTCCTGGCTCCACCGCTTACCTGATGAGTGACCTTGCACAAAGCAGCTTAGCCTCATATGCTTCTGACTCATCCTCCTTATAACAGGAATTATTATTGTCCAACACCTTATAGAACAGTTGTAAGAATTTAATAACTGCAAAGTCCTAGGAACGTATCTGGCCCATTATGTACACCCTGCAAGTAAGCTCCATGTGAGCCATTTTTATAACTATTATCACCATGATGATTATCATCATCATTATTATTTGTTAACCCCACTGCCTAATGCAGTGCCCCTCAATTATAAGAAGTGAGTCATTCTTAACTATTATATGAGGATTTTAATATAGTACTGTTTTACTGGATCCTGCAGTTTTAACAGGAACCAAACTGCCAAGGCGTGAGGAGGCAGCAGCCCCTGTCAGCTCAGAATACTGTAAAGTCCCACATCTTCCTGCCCCATCCCTAAAATCACCTTCTCCTTCCCCATCATTCCTGCCCTTTTAGCTTTAATCTTAGCATTTTCCTTGGTGGTTCTTGGTGCTAGCCTCTTGTAATACATCTACCTTTCCAACAGTCTTCCTGAATGACCACACCCTGGGCTGCCATGGGCGGTTAGGTGGAATCAGCTGGCACCAGATACAAGAGCACCTAGTCTACTGTGAGATTTTAGAACATACTCTAACCAGGATTCAAAATGTAACCCCCAAGACACAGTAAGCATCTAGTATCTGTATTTGGAAATGAAATGAAAATGTATCTTCTCTTCAACTAAAATCCCCTCTTGTACTTGTTTTCCCTATAAATTCAAGGAGAATTTCTAGGTTGGGTAGCTCCATTCCATGCACCAATACCCAGCCACATAAGGAGGACTCAGATGCTGATAGGACTGCATTAATTGCTCATAATCTGGGGCTGGAGCAGTGGCTTGGCTGTTGTGGTCCTTGCCTGGCCTGTGCGAGTAAATGGGTTCAAACCCCAGCACCCATGTACACAAATAAGTATCAGAGCAATGAAAGCCATGTGAAAAACTCAATAAAAATCAATTCTTTCTTTCTCTCTCTCTCTCTCTCACTGTCCTCTCTCTTTAAAAATAAAATTGCTCACAATCTAAGGAAAGTGGCCAGAAAAAAGAGAGGTGGTTATTTGCATATACTGAGCTGTTGACTATTTAAAGGATATGAGATTTATTCATGGCCTTGCCATTTGTGAGTTCATTGTCATCACCAGAATGGATGCAGAAGTAATGGCATCATTCAGAATGTTCCCTGAAGCAAAGAGCAAGACACGGTTAGCACAAGCCACAAAACCCATAAAACCCTCTATGACTTAGCTGGAGAGGTTTCCAGTGTGCTAAATTTGGAATGATTTGCTTATCTGTGGTCCTGCTGGAGGAAATAACATGTTCAGCTTGGGAAATGAAGAAAGGAAACATCAATGTTTTGTTCATAATGTCAAGAGAGACAAAATAATCTGAACCATGTGAATTCAAATGCACATTTACTATATTTAGAATGCAACTGAAAAACTTAGATTTTCTATCTATAAATTCAATAATAGACTTTTAAAAGCAGTTTCTTATTTTTATACAACCAATATATAAGATACACTTTTATACATGAGCATAACTGATAGATAACTTTTCCAAGTGGCTTGCTCCAAAAATTATTATAGATCAAATCATGTCTCATGAAAAGTCAAGTAATAACAGAGGATTTTCTAATATGGCACTGAAAGTCAGGCTGACATTTCTTTCTTTTTTTCACATAAAATTAAGAAGACATACATATCACATTCATTTAAGAGAAAAGATGGGTATATCCATTAGAACTCAGTGTGTAATTTTTTTCAAGGTCAGGGTCCCCAAAAGCAGGACCTGAGACGACACTTCATAGGAACATGGTTTCTCATTAGCACAACCAAAATGGAGTGAAGGAAGCAGGAAAGTGAGAAGAGGAAGTCAAGAGTGTGATCTCAATCAAGATTTCCATGCAGGACAGCTTCAGCCACATCCCACAGGAACCCTGAAGAGGAAGTTACATCTCAGAGTACCACTAACCTGAGTCAAGAGGGTTGGGCTTTCAAACTTCCACATCAGACACTGGCAAAAGTTCACAGCAAGAAGACATACATTTCCCTGTGTTCAAAGAAGGCAGAATGAAAGAAGACTTAAAAAAATGCCCATAGTATGTGAATAATGGGAACAAACACATATTAAAGTCCAAGAGCATACAGGAACAATAAAAATGACATTAGTGAAATTGGACAGAGCATAGACATTATTTACCATGTGGTTCTTCAAGGGTGTTCATTTATTTTTTTAAGCAAGGCCTCTTCCATTATTATCACCTTTATTATGCTAAAATACTAGATAAACATACTTATACAATTTAAACACAGGGTATACTCCCAATATCAATGGTTAAATTTAATTTGCCTATATTAGTCAACTCAACCCAACAAGCCTTCATTCTCTGATCCATCATTCGTAGGTATTCATTAATTGACCTCTCTAGAGAAACCACTGAACACTGTTGCTTACAGTTTTGGAGTCACAATTTGTTTTGAAAACTGATTCTACTTCTTAACAACTGTAGGATTTAGAGCAAGTGACTAAGTTGTCTATATTCCTGGTCATACATGCCTAAAATGAGGATGATTGTCTTATAAGGTTTAAATGAGATAATGAAAGCAGCTGACTTTAAATAGTGCTTGCCACATGGTAAGATGTCCATACATCTTAGCTAATATAATAATAATGAAGATGAGGGGCTGGAGCAGTGGCTCAGTAGTACATCACTTGGCCTTGGCATTCATGAGGATGCTGATTTGAATCCCAGCACCATATACACTACTAAGTGTCAGAAAACCAGATGAAAAAATCAATAAAATTGACTCTCTCTCAAATAACAATAATAATAAAGATGCTGCTGCTGCTGCTGTTTCAGGCAGGGTGATAACTTCAGTGCATGAAATAGTGTGCTTGAAAGGAAAACAAGACTGGCCTCTGCCTTAAAGGGCTTGTTATTCTTAGAAGGCTAGGTAGGAGTAAATATTTAGCATATAGAGTAAATATTTAGCAAATAAAGGATAAATTACACAAGAAAACAATGTATAATTAATATTGAATGAAATATACACAAAAAATAAACAAAAATCTCTCACCACTCATCTTCCCACCCAATATAATCTTCACACAGACCCAGAAGTTCTCTTTCTAGAACAGCTCTAATCTTGATATTCCCCTGTGCCCAGATTGCTGATGTCTCCCTTTTAACTCCATAAAACGTCCAAGCTCCACAGCATTCATCTGCGATCCACATGCCCCCGTTCCTTACCATCTATGGTAACTACCACCTTTCACTTCATGCCAATACAAAATTGCATCAGCACTATCCAGAATAGGAACTATCTGGAATATGTAGCATTTTTCTACTTTGGAGTCACTTTTTGAGGAATTGTATCTATGTGGAATATCTTTACTCTAATTTTTACTGTTGAAATTTCTCCCACCTTTAGATGGCTATCCCAAGAAGCCACTTCTTGTACAGAAGGTCTCCAACTCCACCTTCAAATGTCTGTTTCCTGTCCACACTCCTACAGCACACTGTTTTACCCCTTGCTTTATGTAAAATTCAGGAAAAATGAGTCTTTGCCCCCAAATGTTCAGGCAGGGATGTTCAAGAAGGAGTCAGGTCTAAAAGCAATTGAGCAAAGCTCTTATTGGGATTGGTGACTCTTGGGCCAGATTCACCAGCCAGCCAGAGTGAGGGCAGATGGGAGAAGAAGCACCTGACCTGCTGGGCCACGATTTTATATGGGGTGGGCAGAGGAAGTCCTTCAGAGATTGGCTGGCAACTCTCATCAATCATTGGGCATTTCCAGCCGTCATTAGGGCTTGTCTGCCAGCATCTGATTAGTTGTTCCTTTCACATGCACAAAGGCTACCTGATGCCCCATCCAGCTGCCTGGAATCAACCTAACACTTTACTCTTAACTGGGAATTAGCAAAGGAGTAGAAGAAAATGACTGGGAAGAAGAGGTTTATGTTCTGAGCTGGGATCAGCCTCTCAGCAATGTCAGTCAACATGTTGGTCTTTGCTTTAGACTGTAAGTTTCCTGAGGCTGAGGATGATCCCTAAAACATCAGAAAAATGTTATAAAGGAAGGAGGATATTAGCATGTTATTATATTATAGAAATTAAGGAATAAAATTTCAAGGAATTAGATAAGTACATAAGTGTCATATATTTCTTTTTTTTAAGTGAGAGAGAAAAAGAGGAAAGAGAGAATCAACTTTATTTTTCCATCTGGTCTTTGTTTCTCTGATATTTAACTATGTATGTGGTGCCAGGGTTCAAACCCACATGTGCATGACCAGGCAAGCTCTCCAACCACTAAGGCACTGTTCCATCCTAGAGTCATGTATTTCTGAAAATTTAAAGAAAATAATGAATGAAAGAGATTTATGTGGGCAAGCTGTTGAGGATTTTGAAAATGCAGCTTTCCCATCTTATTACAGTGATACATGCATACCCATGTTTGTAACAGCACAATTCACAATAGCCAAACTATGGAACCAGCCTAGGTGTCCATCAATGGATGAATGGATAAAGAAAAATGTGGTATATATACACAGTGGAGTTTTCTTCAGCCATAAAGAAAATGAAATAATAGCATTTGTAGGAAAATGGATGCCATAAGTGAAATAAGTCAAATTCAGAAGGTTAAGGGACATCTGTGTTCTCTCATATGTGGAAGCTAGAAAGAAAAAAAGGAAAGCAAAAGTTGGGGATGGATCTCCTAAAAATCAAAGAGAAATCAGTAGAGGAAGGAGACCAAGAGAATAAAATACTTGGGAATTAACCTAACAAGGGATGTCAAAGATCTCTACAATGAAAATTATCAGACACTGAAGAATGAAATCCAAGATGACCTAAGAAGGTGGAAAGATGTTCCATACTCTTGGTTAGGCAGAATCAATACAATAAAAATGGCCATTCTGTCAAATCACTATATAGATTCAGTGCAATCCCCGTTAAGAGACCAAGGGTTGGGGGGTGGGTGTGGGGGCAGGGAATGCTGGGGAGGGACATTGGCAAATTATATTGTATGCTGTGTGTATGTACAAATATGTCACAACAAATCCCATTAATCTGTACAATTATAACACACCAATATGTGGAAAAAATAAAATGAATGGTAAAGTAAAAAAAATAGTTTTCCAAGTTGCATGTATGTATACCATGCTTATAGAATATATATACTACCATATATATATAGATAGATAGATAGATAGATAGATAGATAGATAGATAGATAGATATGGGTGAAAATATAAAATAAGCAGCAGAATGCTAGTCATCCAGAGTACACATAAAATTATGAGACATAGGGGCTGGAGCAATGGCTGTGTGATTACATCATTTGCCTGGCATGCATGAGGACATGGATTCAAACCCCAGCACCACATACTTAAATGGAGTGTCAGAGCAATGAAGTCCACATGAAAAACTAAATAAATTGATTCTCTCTTTCTCTCTCTCTCACTGTCCCTCTCTCTTAAAAAAAAAATTATGAGACATAGTAATTTATGATGGGAGGTTGAGGAGGCTTATGTCATTGGAAAGTAATTTTCAACATTTAAAGAAATCCTACTTTTGTTAAAGGATAAAAGGAAATGATTCCCAATGCTGGGAAAAAGAAATATTTGAGAAGGAACTGATTTTTTTTAAATATAGAGCAACAGAGAGAGAGGGAGAATCAATTTTATTTATTTTTTCATTTGGTCTTAGTCTATCTGACACTTAGTTGTATATGTAGTACTACTAGGTTCAAACCTGGGTTATTGCACATGCCAGGCAAGTGCTCTACTGCTAAGCCACTGCTCCAGCACCAGGTACTGATTTTTTAAGCTATTCTCAAATTGGATTCCTCTACAATTAATCAATGTGGTATATAATCCCTATAATTCTATAATGTGGAAATTAAAACCATCCAAACATCAGCTTGAACATTTCGCAGTGAATAGAGCATTTCCCCATTATGTTAGGTAGATTCATGTGTTTAAATTGCAACAGGAATTGTTGGTCCACTACCCCACTCTTAAAACATTCCTGACTATTTGTACATACCTTGGTCTAGAAAGTTGAGGGTCTCCCTTCAAGTTCCCAATTCCATCAAGAAGGCCAGACTCCCCACCCTCTGTTAGAGGAAGCTTGTGGGCACTTAGGAGTGTGGAGAACAGCTTGCCTGCTCCTGGGAGATGAGTTGGCAGGTGCACTCTCTCAAGGGTTGGCTTCTCAAAGGTCAGGACCCATATGGGGCCTTCCTTGCCCTCCCATGTTGAGCACCCCTAGTGTCAACCTCTAGGCCTCTCCCTCCAGGGTCAATACACTCCCTCTTCCTTTCCTTTTCCCCAGGCCACACTGTCAGTATTGTGGTTTATAAGAAAGAACAAAAGAAGACTAAAAATCTTCATTTACCATTTAAGTTGGTGGTTTCTTTGAATCTCTCTTTTCAGCTCTGTTGTGGGCTGAGGGAGGAGAAATAACTCTCAAGATATCTGTGAGAGCCAAAAAAGGAGGTAAAGAATATCCAGTAAATAAATGGATCAAGGACCTGAGACATACCTCTGCCAGGCTATCAAACAGATGAATAATAATAATAATAATAATAATAATGGCAAGCTCTTTTATGTGTTTACAATGTGGCAGGCACTAGTCTCCACCTTTAAACATATAATGCATACATAATCATAACAACAGACCAACGAGAGAGGTACGATTATTTTTGTCATTTTACAGGTTAGAAAACAAGGACGGAGAAAGGAACAGCTTTGCCCAACGTTGCACAGGTAAAAGTGGTAGAAGGGGAATTTAGAATCTAACTTATCTTGTTCCAGGGTCTATTTTCTTTATCTTCCACATTGAAGAATACCATATTGTAAGTTTTGCTGAATTACTGCTTCTCCAAATTGAAACAAAAATGACTTCTGGGCAATATTTAAAATATAAACAGTATTCTTATATCATCATCTCATATAGAAACATTATTCTGTGTTAAGTCAGGGAATTAAAACGAATCAAGTTTTTTTTAGCCTCTATATCAGTATCAGTCAAGCAAAAAAAAGCATATTTTATGTAGTGAATGGATCATATTGAGAATATTTCCTGTTTGCTTCTGAATAGTGTGACAGTCATTAATTATGCTAATTTCCTGGCTTCCATTGATGACTTACAACACCACATATAACTTGCTGTGAACGGATGTAGGTGGTTGTTAGCTAGATGGAGAAATACGGGACTTGACAAAATAGATTTATCTCAGTTGGATGATATCAATTAGTTTTTAAATAAGTGCTTTACACATTGCTTGAATAATGTGAAAATCATCTGCAGCTATACAGCATGGCTGTCCTGTGGGTTCTTGGGTTGGTAATTATAGCTCCCTCCATAACTTAATATAAATGTTCTCAACAGTCATGTGAAGAGAGAATCTTCCTGAGAGAATCATCTAGGTACACCAACAGAGAGAACTGTTACTTTGGGGAAATTACAAACTAGTAATTATCTCTTGGTTTCCCATAGATTTTCTACATAGAATTAATTGCTTCTTAACCTATGTCCCATTGTCCTATCTATAGGACACCTATAAAAAAAAACCCAAATTGAGCAGTTTTACAGGTGTCCTGTAAAATTTCATAGGTCTCTGTTGGTGTTCTACATATGGAGAATGGGACATAATGGGTTAATGTTGGCAGTATCTAAAACAATAGCTCTCAATCCCTAGTCAGCTCATTCAAAGTAGCTGATTGCATCTTTAAAACAGATTCCTGGATAGAGTAGGTGGGGGAGGGGAGAGGGCTGGAGAATAGGGAGGGATCTAGGGGATAATTCTGATTTAAATGTATATGCATATCTTGTTACTGTAAACGCATTTATGATTGTACAATAACTCAATTCCTTAATAAAAATATTTTTAAAAATACAGATTCCTGGACACCCCCAGAGATTCTGTCTCAAAAGGGTTGGAAAGGGCCCAGAATCTATGCCTTAAGAGGCTTCTGTAGGAATTCTCATGCAGATGGTCAGATAACTGTACACTGAAAAACACACATCAGGATCAAATGAAGTTAGAGCAAAGTATGGCTCTACCTGATCTGAATGTTTGGCTCAGGTACACCTGGAGAGAAGGCCATTTACCTGGTTTTGTTCCCTCTGCAGATAGCCGACAAACAGCTGTGTGAGTAAATAGTGAAGGCACCTCTCTTAACCACTGCTGGAGGATTTAATGTCCTGAGATTTCAAAACCAGTGCAAGCATCAGTTGGGCAGGACTGGCCTAGAATACAGCATAAACTACATTAGTGCAACAAATATTGTACACCAACATGCACACAACAAACTCTCAAGAGCTGTTAATTTCTACTCACTCCTCACTAAAATACTAATGAAACCTCTGCCCAGATGAGGCTAGAGGTAACATCTATATCCTGTTATACCAAAGTCCTCTCCTCATCCTTGACTTACTGGGATCTGTTCATTCCCATCCTGTCTCATAGGCATTAACATAAATTCTGCCATTTGATAAAAGTGCCAATCTTGAATATTTTTAGACTATCTGCACTTGCTCCTAAAGCTCTTCCCCAATTGCACATCTGCAGCTTTGGTTATTCAGTCTTTTATGAGATACTGTACAGAACTCTGTGGAATTAAAAGGTATTTCTCCTCCAGCTTGGTGAACATGCGGCCATGTCCAGTTGTCACAGCCTGGGGACAGATAGCATCTTTGTTATGTCAAATGAGGATGACAGATGCCTTTTCACAGGAAGAAGGGGGCTGCCAAACTCAGTGGTGTCTGAAACAGTTTCCAAGGATGGGCAGAAGGTTCTGTTTTTAGTGTGTCACATACTCAATGCCCAAATGGAGGCTGCTATTTAAACCAAGCCCTTTGCTGTGTGGGCTCCATGAGCTCAGTTAACATTTCCATGGTGGTTCTTTAATCACATAGAGTTACATCAAAATCAACTTGTTGGCGTTGCAATACGAGGTGGAAAAGACATTTTTAGCTGTAGGAAAAGTCAAGAATTTTTTTTTAAAGAGGGGGCAGTGAGAGAGAGAGAGAGAGAGAAAGATAGAAACAAATTTTTATTTAGTTTTTCATGTGCCTTTCATCGCTCCAAGACTTCATTGTGTATTTGGTTCTGGGGTTTGAACCCGTGTATTCACTCATGCCAGGCAAGTGCCATAAACACTGAGCCACTGCTCCAGCCCCGAAAGTCAAGAATTTTAAAGGTTATATTTCTTTTTAGGTGGGAGTGTACCCTTATATGGCAAGACTCATTCAGAGATGATTGATGTGATATTAGCAACTACTTTTTCTGGGGAAAATTTCTTGGTGAAACCAATGAATCACATGACTAAATCTTTTTTCTCTATATCCTTCATTATACGGATATTGATTTCTAAAAATTCTTTCTAAAATATGTACTTTTAATTGACACATAGTATTATATATTATTTATTTATTCATTTATTTAGGGCTACAGTGTGACATTTCAATACTTGTATACAATGTGCAATATGAGATCAGGGCAATTGGATATCAAGCATCTCACATGCATGTCGTTTCTTTGTGTTGGGAAAATGAGAAAGGATGGTTAATGAGTGTATGGTTGGATAGGAGCAATAAGTAGGAATATCCTCCATCACTCTGGGATAACTATGACTGACAATAATTAATTAAATATTTCAGAATTCTAAACACACTAAACTTGTTAAAAGAAAACAAAAGCACTGCTGAAAGGGAGAGGCAGTTACTCTTGTGCTTCCTCATTACCCCTCAAGTAACAAGTGAAAGATGAAGAACTTGTAATGGGTCTACACCACAAGGAACTGCAGTCCACACAGGCAAACCCAGAAGCACTCAGAGTCTAACATCTGCAACCCAAAAGTTTGTCCAGAAAGCCTCTGAAGCCAATGAGCATTTCCAAATTTCAGGTATGCTGAAATGCATAGGAGAAATTTGTTATCTTAAATACAAAGAAATTGGTTATCTTTTTATTTTTTATTATTCCAAAGAAAGAACATAATATATTTATATTCTGAAAATTAGATTTACCCCATAGAGCCCACCCCAATTACACATCCTTGTACCTTCCCCCCACTCCTTTCCAGTACATCTCTATGAATGCCTTAGGTTGTGTGTCACTACACCTTTTCAGGGTTTAACACATGAGAGTTGAATGCCTTTCGCAATGGTAAGGGTTTCGCTCCAGCCTCCATAGATGAGTGAAGACATTCCACCCTTGGTTCTCTGGGTTGTGCTGACTTCATTCAGCATAATTTCTTCCATAGCCATCCATTTACCTTCAAAGGCTGCAATATCATTTTTTTGTAATTGCTGAGTAAAACTTCATGGTATATACGTACCACAGTTTTTGGATCCATTCATCTAGTGAGGTGCATCTGGGTTGTTTCCATAATTTAGCTATTGTAAATTGAGCTACTATGAACACAGATTTTGCTGTGTCACTGTAATGTGCTGATTCTAAGTCCTCTGGAAAAATACCCAGTAGAGGAATAGCTGGATCATATGGGGGGTTCATCCCTAGTTTTTTGAGGATTTTCCACACTGCTTTCCACAGGGGCTGTACCAGTCTACAGTTCACCAACAGTGTGCTAGTGTACCTATCTCTCCACAACCCCGCCAGCATCTATTATTGTTTATTTTCTTCATTTTTGCCAATCTCACTGGCATGAGGTAAATTTTAAAGTAGTTTTAATTTTCATTTTTCTGATTACTAGTGATTTAGAACACTTTCTCATGTATTCATTGACCTGATCAATGTCCTCTGTTGAGAAGTTTCTATTTAGTTCTTTGACCCATTTATTGATTGAGTTGTTTGTGTTTTTGAAGTTGAGATTTTTGCAGTTTTTGTAGATTCTGGATATGAGACCCCTGTCAGATGAATCACAGTCCATGATTCTCTCCAATTCTGTAGGAAACCTCTTGACTAATTTGATTCTTTTCATGGCAGTGCAAAAGCTTTTTAGCTTTATGGCATCCCATTCACTGATTTTTTACTTTACTTCCTTCCTTTTAGGAGACATGTTGAGAAAGTCTTTACCTACTCCCAAATGCTGAAGAGTTGGACCTAATTTATCTTCCATCAGTTGCAAGGTAGCTGGTTTAATTCCTAGCTCCTTGATCCATTTTGATTTGATTCTCATGCAAAGTGAAAGATAAGGGTTTAATTTCAACTTTCTGCAAGTGGCTGACCAGTTTGTCCAGCACCATTTGTTGAAGAGGCTGTCTCTCCTCCATGTAATATTTTGTCCCCCTTTGTCAAAAATCAGATGCTTAAAGATTTGGGGGTTTGTCTCAGGGTCTTCTATTCTTTTCCATTGGTCTTCCTTCCTATCTTGATACCAGTACCATGCTGTCTTTATTACTACAGCTCTATAGTATAGTTTTAGGTCTGGTATAGCAAAACTTCCTATTTCTTCTTTCTTGCTTAGAAATGTTTTGGCTATTCTGGGTTTCTTATTGTTCTAAACGAATTTGAGAATTGCCTTTTCTATATCTGTAAAGAATGACATTGGTATCTTAACGGGGATTGCACTTGAATCTATATAGTGATTTGACAGAATGCCATTTTTATTGTATTGATTCTGCCTAACCAAGAGTATGGAACATCTTTCCACCTTCTTAGATCATCTTGGATTTCATTCTTCAGTGTCTGATAATTTTCATTGTAGAGATCTTTGACATCCCTTGTTAGGTTAATTCCCAAGTATTTTATTCTTTTCGAGGATATTGTGAATGGGATTGATTTCCTTATTTCTTCCTCTGCCCTTTCATTATTAGTATATAGGAAAGCTATTGATTTATGGGTTTTGATCTTGTAGCCAGCCACTTTGCTAAATCTGTTTATAAGTTCAAGCAGTTTACTGGTGGAGTTTTTTGGATCTTCCAGATATAGGATCATGTCATCAGTGAAAAGGAAGAGTTTGATTTCCTGCCTTCCTATTAATATCCCTTTTATTTCTTTCTCTTGCCTTTATTTCTCCTGCTAGGGTCTCAAGAATAATATTGAGTAAAAGTGGTGAGAGCAGACAGCCTTGTCTCGTTCCCAAGTTTAGTGGAAATGCTTTCAGCTTTTCTCCATTTAGTATTATACTAGCCAAGGGTTTTGCATATATAGCCTTTACATAGTTCAGAAAAGTTCCTTTGATCCCTATCTTCTCCAGAGTTTTGAGCATAAAAGGGTGCACAATTTTATCAAAGGCCTTTTCTGCATCCATTGAGATGATCGTATGGTTTCTGTCCTTGATTCTGTTTAAGTGGTGAATTACGTTAATTGTTTTGTGTATGTTGAACCAGCCCTGCATATCTGGGATGAAGCCCTCTTGATCATGATGGATTATCCTCTTGCTAAGTTTTTGAATATGGCTTGCTAAAACTTTATTAAGGACTTTTGTGTTCAGGTTCATCAGGGATACTGGTCTGTACTTTTCTTTTTTTGATGTGTCCTTGTTGGGTTTCAGTATCAGAGTTATGGTTGCTTCAAAAAAAGTGTTTGGGAGAGTTCCCTCCTTTTCAATTTCTTGAAATAACTTAATAAGCAGAGGTGTTAGTTCCTCCTCAAAAGTGTGGTAAAAATCAGCAGGGAAGTCATCAGGTCTTAGGCTTTTCTTCTTTGGTAGACTTTTAATTGCTATATGGATTTCAGTGCCTGTTATTGGGTTGTTGACACAGTATCGTCATCCTGTATCAATTTAGGGATGTCATATGTGTCTAAAAATTGATCCATTCCTTCCATATTATCTAATTTGGAGGAGTATAGATTTTCAAAATATGATCTTATAATTTGATGGATTTCTGTGGGGTCAGTGGTGATCACTCCCTTTTCATTGGAGATTTTGTTGATTTGCTTCCTTTCCCTCCTTTTTTTAGTGAGATTGGCTAGGGGTCTATCTTGTTTATTTTTTCAAAGTACCAGCTCTTTGTTTCATCAATTCTTTTTATTGTTTTTTTGTTCTCAATCTCATTGATTTCAGCTCTGATCTTGATTATTTCCTGTCTTCTGCTGGCTTTGGGGTTTGATTGTTCTTCCTTTTGAAGGAGTTTGAGATGGAGCATGAGCTTATTTATTTGGGATTTATCTTCATTTGTAATGTGGGCACTCAGTGCTATGAATTTTCCCCTTAGGAATGCTTTTATGCTGTCCCAAAGGATTCGATATGTTGTGTCTTCATTTTCATTCTCTTCCAAGAACTTTTGGATTTCTACTCTCATGTCTTCTTGGATCCATTCTTCATTTAATGGGGTATTATTCAATCTCCATGAATATGTGTATTTTCTGTTATGATTGTTATTATTGATTGCTAGGGTCATGGCATTGTGGTCTGATAGAATACATGGAATAATATCTATTTTTTTATATTTGCTGAGATTATCTTTGTTAACCATAATATGATCTATTTTAGAAAAGCATCCATGTGCTGCAGAGAAGAAGGTTTATTCTGCTAACGGGGTGGAATATTCTATATATGTCTGTTAAGTCCATTTGATTTATGGAGTTATTTAGGCTGATGATTTCTTTATTGATTTTTTTTGTTTTGATGATTTGTCTAATGGTGACAGAGGAGTGTTGAAGTCTCCCAGTATTATTGTGTTGAGGTCCACGAGTGGTTTGATGTCATGAAGTGATTTATTCACATAGTTGGACACACTGTTGTTTGGAGAGTAAATGTTAACTATGGTTATTTCTTCCTGTTGTAGGGTTTCTTTTAGTATTAAGTAGTGCCCTTCTTTATCTCTTCTGATTGATTTATGTTTGAAATCTACTTTGTGAGATATAAGTATTGCAACACTGGCTTGCTTTCTTGGGCTGTATGCATGGTAGATTTTTTTCCATCCTTTTCCCCTTAATCTGTGGATGTCATTGCCTGTTAGGTGGGTTTCTTGTAAGCAGCCTATTGTTGGATTTTGTTTTTTGGTCCAGTCTGCAAGTCTGTAACTTTTGAGTGGTGCATTTAAACCATTCACATTCAGTGTTAAAATAAAAGTGTGTAGTTGGTTCATAGTCATTGCATCTTATTTAGCTAGTTCTCTGGTTGTCTTCGTTGGTTATTGATGGGTGATACTTATACTGACTTTCTTCTTTGTGGGTTTGGGGTATTGATTACTTGTTCTTCTGTCTGGAGTGTTTCCTTGAGAATTCTTTGTAAGGTGGGTTTTCTGTTTACAAATGCTGCCAGTTTTGTCTTATCACGAAAAGTTCTTATTTTCTATCAAATTTGAAGCTGAGTTTTGCTGGGTATAGAATTCTTGGCTGCATGTTATGGTCAATCAGACATTGAAAGATTTCTTCCCAAGACTTTCTTGCCTTCAGAGTCTGGGCTGTAAAGTCACAGACAATTCTTAATGATTTACCTCTAAATGTGATTTGGCGTTTCTCCCTTGCTCTTTTTAATATTGTTTCCTTGGTATCCCTGTTGTATAGTTTGAATATGATGTGTCTTGCTGAGTTTCTCATTTGATTAGGCCTATTGGGTGTCCTGTAAGCTTCCTGGATGTGCATGTCTGATTCTATTTTTATATAAGAAAAGTTTTCTTTCACAATTTCCTTAAGGATGATCCTCATACCATTTGTATGTGTCTCAGTTTCTTCCTGTATCCCAATTACTCTTCAGATTGTTCCTTCTCATTTCATCCCAGACATTTTTAAAATTCTGATCATGTTCTCTTAGTTGTTTTTCTTTTTTGTCATCGGTGCACTCTAGCTTGGTCAGTCTGTCCTCATTGTCAGATGTTCTTTCTTCAATAGCAGAGGTTCTATTTTCTACTGAAGTTAGTGTATTACTAAATTCTTCCATGGTCCCTCTCATGTCATTGACTGCATATTTTAGATGTTACTTCCTTTTTGAGAATATTAATTTCTTTAATGATAGAGTTTCTCAACTCTTGAGTTTTCTCATTTATTTCCTTCATTATCTCTTCTTTTAATTTGTTGCTCCTTTTTGTTGTCAGATCATTGATGATTTCTTCTAAACTTTCCTCCCAGCCCATGGCCATAGCCCTCTTCCTAGGGGAGTTAAGGGATTGAAGTGAACCTCTTCAAGTTTGATTTCTCATCTCTGAAGAGAATCTTCTTGTTTATTGGACAGGAGATCCCTTTGTGGAGGCAATACAAGACTCAGGGTTCTTCCTTTTTCCCCTTAAGGACTAAGCTGTTGGATTGGGAGTTTTGTCTAGTCCCTTACTTGCATTGGGGTATTGTCAGAAAAATTGAGTTCAGAAGTCTGATCTCTGTCCTGTGAACTGTTAGTTACCCTTAAAAATTTCCAACACCTCATGAGCTAACAGAAGATTATCAATATGAACAAAGCTTACCATAAAAAGTATTAAAATGGTTATTTAGAATAGACTATAATACACTTTTGAATTCAGCCTATGAAACTAATAGTAGTGATAATCAATATTTTTGGCCACACTAGTATTTAACGATCACCTATGTCAGGCTTCAAAGCATATAATTGTTATTCAGATTGACAATCACAGCCTTAATTGTTACGCAGCCTTAATGGGGGGGCGGTCAAATGGTATTAACTAATTGGGAGCCAGCGAGAGAAGGGAATGCAAGTGAAATTTAGAGAGGAGATTATATTGGTCAATTGTAGACAGTGAGAAAGTGGAGGAGGTAAAAGATTTGCTGTGGAAAGTAAACGAACTTGATAAGAAGAAAAAAGAAAAGAAAAGAAATTGAAAGGAAAAAGGGAAGAAGAAGAAGAAGAGAAAATACAGATCTGGAGGGAAGCTAAGATAGCTGTGGCCAAATATAGGAATGGTCAAAGAGATATTAATAAGATTAGGGTGATCCCTTAAGGGAAGAATTTCCCACAGGTAAATTATGCATGCCAGGCACAATCTACTTCAAGAACTATATGCACTGACCAGAATCCCTCTTCTCAGGAGAGAGGACAAGGATAGACAGGATAGACTAGAGGGATTAAGAGAGACAATAGAGAGAAAGGAATAAAATGAGAAAGAAACATACAAACAAACAAACAAACAAGCAAAACATAAAAAAATTTTTTTAAAGAGAGAAAAAAATAAAAGGTGGGAGAGAGAAACCCCCACCCCAGAAAACAAAACAACAGGGAAACAAAAACATCTAGTATTTTTGTATGACCATGAATCAATAACTTTTCCAGTTACCACACCAATAGGAGAGAAATGAAGAAAGAAAAGAAGGAAAAAATTTTAAAAATTATACATATATATAGAAGAAAAGATAAAAAATAAAAAATTCTTAATAAAAACTTGGAACTATAGTCAATAAGAGTGTCTCTGATCCCTTTGGGAGGAGATGATCACCGCCCATCTGGGTTTCAGTTGCAGGGTCTCTTAGTTTGGACTTTCAGGGAATCTGAAAGTCAGAGGTCTTAAGCTTTATGACCAAGAACAGGGGGGATGAGATGTTTTCAATGCTCCCTCTGCTGGTGGTTGCCAAAACTGTTTCCCGTGATTTTTGTGCTGGGAGGAAGGAGTCGGTGGGTTTAACTTGTCACATGATCCTTCTGGCTGGGGTGGGGGTGGATAGGCAGAGAAATGCTCCCCTTTACTCCACAAACCCAAAACCTCCTACGCAAAGTAGAGACAGGTTTCTGTTCCCGGTTCAGCCTGTGGTCTGTGACTGTCTCCTGATGCAGCTTTCAGAGCCTACTCTGAAGACCCAGAAAGAGCCAGCCCAGGACGGGAGAGTCCTAGGGCATTAATGGCAAAGGCTGGTTGGCTCTCTGGGCAACCTGTTCCACTAAGCTTCTCTGCAGACAGCTTCAGACACTGATCACGCCACCAGATGGGGTACAAGCACTAGCTGTGAGTCTGCAATTCCACTGCCTTTAAAGGCTTCTCCAAAGCAATGTGCTTGCTGGCTGTTTGGCTCTTCCCCCACTCCCGCTGAGTGTAAGCCAAGACAGCCTATCAGCCACGTCCCAGCCAGAGCAGAAAATATCCCATTTTCTCCACTCATTTCTCCCAAGTCTCTGCTTCTCAAATCCACTAAGCAAATTAGCACTTGCATTTCAAGATACTAGTACCCCAAATGCACCTTGAAATACTGGAGATGAACTGAGGAATTCCCATCCAGTATCAGAGCCACTGGGGAAGCTGTCTCTCCAAGATCCATTTTCTTAAAAACAAAATTTTTGCTTTAAGGTTAACAAAAAAGAAAAATAAAGGAGGATAGGGAAAGCTCTGCATTACGCTTTAACATAAGTTCTTTCTATTACATCCTGATATAACAGAATTTCAAAAACAGCTGTCCTGTTTTTTTTATTTTTTGTCTCAAACATAAATCATACTTCTAAAAGTTCTATGCAATCTCTATTCTGAGACATCTACCATTTCTCAAGATCCTAAGGCTTTTGTTTCACCTGTTTGTATGAAATTTGGGGGATAAGATTTTACTTTTTCCTTGAAACTTCTTCACTAAGTTAAAAGTCTCAGAGATTTTTGTATTTTTGACTTTGAAAACAAAGGAAAGCAAGGAAACACTCCAGTGTGATGAAACTGAAAGCAAAATGAAATTCCAATTTTTTTAACAAATGTTCAAAAGCTCAATGGGATGTTCATTAGTTATAACAAATGTACCTGTCTTTTTTCTGTTGCTACAATAAAATAGCTGAGGCTGGGTGATTTATAATGAAAGTGGATTACTTGGCTCTCACTCCTGGAGGTCTGTGTGCAGGGTGCCCACATCCACTCTGCTTGTGAAGGGCTCATGCTGTGGAGAAGCAGAAGGAAAGTAGGTGTGTGCAGAAAAGCACACATGCCGCTGAGATAGGGGAGGCTGACCTGCTTTGTCGTCACCAGAACACCTAACGCACGCTAGTGGGAAAAGCATCAACTCTTCATAATCACCTAGTCACCTCTTAAAGGCGCCTCCCTTCAACACCACCACACTGGGCACCAACTCTAAACAAGAGCTGGTTGCTAACAAACCATTTCAACCACAGGAATAGCACAGTTATGTAAGATGTCAACACAAAAGAAAACGGTGTGGGCATATAGGAGCCTCTGCACAGAGAACATCCTTGAAACTCTTCTGTGAATTTCTGACTGTGTGTGTGTGTGTGTGAGCAGAGATCTGAGGTGAGGATTACATGACCCTTTGAATGTTATCCAGTCCAACCAACTGCTGAATGTCAGAATCATTTCATCAGCATCATCCAAAAAGGGTCATCCAGGCTAGGTTCAATTGAATTGTATTTTAGTCAAAAAGTTCTTCCAAGACCACACAATCCAGTAAGTATATTTTGGGAGGTTTCTGAGAGAACATTCTTCCCTTTATCAAGTCTAAATCTGTGTCTCCCTGGAATTGCTGTGCAGCTATTCCTTGGGGTCCAAGTGCACTGTGAGCTCCTCTAGGGCAGGGTTTCTCTATTTCTGTACTCTCAGCCTAACACATGTAAAATATAAGACAAACCGGACTCCTTGTATTAGTTTACTCAGAATGCCAAGGCAGAATTCCACAGGCCAGAGGGCTTAAACAACAGAAGGACATCTTTTCACCGTTCTGGAGGCTGAAGCCTAAGATCAAGGCACTGACACTTCCAGGTCTCTCCAGAGGCCTCTTCCCTGTAGATGCTGCCAAGCTGCTGCATTCTCACACGGTGCTTTCTCTGTGTCTGCACCCTGGCATCTTTTACTCTCCATCAGGCAGCCAGCCCTGTTGGATTAGGACCCCCCACCCTGGCCAGGATCTCATTGCACCACACAGTCACAGTGGGTGTTAGGACCTCAACGGAGATTGTAAGGAAACAACTGAGTTTGTAATAACTTCTTCATGCACTAAACCTTTCAGCTTTGGAAAAAGTACTGTGAGATATTACAGCACACTGATGAGGAGTGTGGACTTGGGATTAGTACACCTGGGAACAATCCCAGCTCAGGAACTGGTGAGCAGCATGTCCAGCCTTAGGCAGCTATGTTTCCTTAGATGCTTAGCTGTCCCTTCTGGAAAATGAGGACGATCATGCAATTATGCAATTACTAAGTAACAGCAATCTGCTAATCCAAAGGGGATGTGTCCCAAGACACCCAGTAGATGTCTGAAACCATGGATGGTGTATCAAAACCCTCCTATATTATGCTTAGTGTGCGTGTAATGTACACATATATACCTTAGAATTAGTATCCTATTTATACTAATTTTAGAATTAGTATAATTCTAGTTTTAGAATTCTGAAATATTCAATTAATTGTTGTCAACCAGTTATCCTACTGTGCTGTAGAACATTAGGAGTTATTCCTCCTGTGTGAATGTACACACACACACACACACACATACACACACATATATATATATGTATTCCTAACTTATGTATGTATATAATAAAGTTTATTGTATGTATATAATAAAGTTAATTTGTAAATTAGATACAGAAAAAAGTAGCAAGAATATTCTATAATAAAAGTTGTGTGAATGTGGTTCTTCTGTCTCAAAATATCTCATTGTACTTTACTAATATCTGTCAACTGGGTCTAAGTCAAGCTGTTGAAGGCAAACCCACAGAAAGAGGGGGCTACGAGTGTGACATGTTAATGGTGATTACTCATTGCAGTCGTGGGGAAGGTTTAACGTCATAGTGCAGGTAAATCACTGTAGCTAGCACATAACAGAGCTTTACTGAGTGCCAATAACGATAATGACCACTGCTGATTCTTCTCCGGTCTCAGAAACCTGCCATCTTCTTGGACATGGTTTCAGCCCCCTCAACCTGAGCCACAAGTCCTGTGCTGTGCCCCGTGTGAGGCAAAGCCCACCACTCCTGTGCAGTTGGAAGCGCACATCCCCATAATTGTATCTAATGGTCCATTGACTCTTTAAGCACTCACATCACAGTGAATTTATAGCAAGCTGCCAAGTAAAACTCCTGAGTCTTCTTAACTCCAGAGTCCTTCTTTGGAGATTTCTGCTGAGCCAATTTCTTTCCCACCAACTCTAAAGGGCCAGTTTCCTATAGTGAGAGCCATAATTACTCATTCACTCACATGAAATTTTATCTCCTCACCATCAGCATCTTCAGCTCATCGCTTCCTCTTGGTGCTCACAAATCATCTCGCTTCTCATTAATAGTCTCTTTAAGACTTTCCTTTAAACCCATCCGTGTTTTCTGATTTGTGTGGGGTAACAGCTTTGGCCTGCCACCCTGGCCACCCTGCAGGTATCTGTATAAACAAAGCTTGAAGGGCAGCTTATCAGAGTCTTGCCAGGATGCCGCCATCCTGGACAGAGAGTAGGGAGGGTCCTAAGGGCTGCTCTGTATGTCTCCCACTCTCTCTCTCCCTCCCCAAAAGGGAGTCATGAGACATTTCCTCATGGCCTGCTGGGCTCGGAGGACACACTTGCCTTCCCACTCCACCACTCAGAATAGAGCTGTGGAAAACAAAATCTCTCCGCTGGAGTGCAGATTTGGCTCTTCAGAAAAAGGGCATCTTGCAGCTCCTGTGGCAGTCCCTTCTCTCCTTTGTTTCCATGCCATCTTTTTGGTGTCTGGGGCTGGGCACTTTGGCTTGTTCTTCTTCCCACTGTCTCTGTAAACAATATGCAGGCCAAAACTAAAAGTGGCTCATTGCATCTTTTCCAGCAGATCAGTCGGCCACTGGCTTTGCCTGATTTTTTCCCTAAGTGTGGTGAGCTTGACAATTTGTGCAAACTTCCTGCTTCTTTAAAATTAGAAATTAATTTACTCAACTCTTCTTCTTTTTTTAAAATTTTTATTCGATAAACATGGTCTTACAACTAGGAGGGGTTCACCGCCAAACAATCAAGAGCAAAAGTGTAATGACAGAACTAGCCAATATTGGTGCCAGACCATGGTTTCCCGCCTTTGGGTTCCCCATGGTTCCATGTTTCACTTTACTTAAGACCCAAGTTAATTGGACTTCTCATGGAAGTTGGAGGTTCCCCTTAGGTTAGATTCCCCCATACTACCTCCTTCTGATCACCTTGATGTCCTTCCATTCCCTTCCCCCTCCCTGCCCCCATCCCTACATCCCCCAGGAACCTAAGCACAGTTCCCCATGAACCTATAAGAATTCATACATGTTGAGGTAATTGTTAGGTTAGCCATCTATCACACTGTTTCCACTTGAATTCTAGTTTCCACAAATGAGAGAAAACATTCAGCCCTTGAGTCTCTGAGTTTGGAATACTTCACTTAGGATTGTATCTAATGGTTCATTAACTCTTTTAGCACTCTTTCTTACCATCTCTATCCATTTGGCTGCAAATGCCATAATATCATTTTCTCTAATAGCCGAGCCCTCTGTCCGAGGTGTAGCAGGCAAAAATTTTCTCCCATTCAACTCTTCTTTTTAAATTGTTTTTAGAATTCCTCAGAGAATGTCCACACCCTGCTGGTGGTTTCATTTGCAGCTTCCCCTAGTACTCTGGATCACAATTCACTGAAACCAAGAGGTTATGTTATAGCAGCTGCTTGTTACTAGTTGCTTTCTTATAATCTTCTAATCCATTTTTTAATTCAGAAATTTATTTGTTGAACAATCAAACAAGCATCTAATGTAATAATATAATAATATACATATAAATTCTGAAAATTAGATTTATCCCCAAGACCCTCCCCCAAATACCCACCCTTATCCCTCCCCCTCTCTCCTTCACAATACATCTCTACAAATGCCTTAGGTTGTATGACATTACATCTTGTCTGGATTTAAAACATGATAAAGACCTCCTTTCTCAATATCCAGGGTCTAGCTCCATCCTCCACAGATGAGTGAAGACCTTCGACCCTTGGTTCTCTGGGTGAAGCTGATTTTACTCAGCATAATTTCTTCCATAGCCATCCATTTACCTGTAAAGGCTGAAACATCATTATTTCTAATTACTGAGTAAAATTCCATGGTATATATGTATCAGTGTTTGGACCCATTCATCCAGTGAGGGACACCTGGGTTGTTTCCATAATTTAGCTATTGTAAATTGAGCTGCTATGAACATAGATTTTGCTGTATCACTGTAATGTGCTGATTCTAAATCCCCTGGAAACATACCCAGGAGAGAAATAGCAGGGTCGTATGGTGGGCTCATCCCTAGGTTTTTGAGGATTCTCCACACTGCTTTCCAGAGGGGCTGTTCCTTTCACTTTCATCCAAGTTCACTGCACATTTGATGGCCTCTGTTACCTGTGCAAACTTTACCTGCCATTACTCCACTACGTGAACATTTTGACTCTATAATTTCCCGGCCTCTGCTGCTGCTTTCTACCTTGAGGTGCTCATCCATTCCTTTATTCAGACACTTGTGAAGTCATGCCTAACAAGGCCACTAAAAGGTTTATAATTATCTAAAGTCCTTACTATGCATTAGCTCTTTATTCTAATGAGCGCTTTTGATCTTCACTGCAGTTTTGTGAGGTGTGTGATATTATCATTGGGCCCATTTTATGGATTATTAAAATGATGGCCCCCAAAGTTACATAAATTCTAATTACCACAAGATGGGTAGGGCATAAACTCAACAATTAAGGAGTTCACTTCCAAAGTCTAAGTCGTTGGTCCTGAAAACTTTATTATAAAAATGAAGAGACTTTAAATCTGCAGCTAAACCAAAGTAGACCAGATGGTGTGAAATATTAATATAAAGGCAGTGTATTAGTCAACTTCATGTCACTGTGACAAAATACCTAAGCAAATTAACTTAAAGAAGGAAAGATTTCTTATAGCTCACAGTTTAAGCGGTTTCAGTCTGTGGTCACTTTGCTCTATTGTTTCTGGGTCTGTGGTGTGATAGAACATTATGGTTTGGAGGCATGATGCAGCAAAGCTGCTCACCTCACGGTGGCCAGGAAACAGACACAGAGGTGGGCAAGAAGGGGACAAGATGTATCCTTCCATGGCACAACCCCAGTGACCTACTTGTTCCATCTAGGCCATACCTCCTATGGTTTCTACCATCTTCCAATTCTCCATTCAATTATGAACCCATCAATGGATACATCGATGAGATCAGAGGTCTTATGATCCAATCACTTCTCAAATGTGCCACCTCTGAACATAAATTTGGTGGGGGCATTCCTAATCCAAACCATAATAGAAAGGGAATGAAAATGTATCAATGAACAAAGGTTATCATCCTATTTTATAGTTAGAATTGTATCCTCCCCAAAGATGACAAGGTCCTAACTCCTGTGGCTAAGATCTCTTTAGAAATACAGAATTGTCTTGGCAGATAGGATCAAGATTAAATGAGGCCATAAAAGATCAAGGTGGTCCCTAATCCAATATGATTGGTATTAAATAAAAAGAGGATGTGGAGACATTGGAGGAGAATGCCACATGAAAATGGAGTCATTCAGGGACAAGGAGGCCCTGTGAAAAGGGAGGCAGAAATCAGAGCCACACTGCCACAAGCCCAGTCATGCCCTGGGGCTTCTAGAATTTAGAAGAGGCGAGGAAGGATCCTCTCTCATACCTTCCGAGAGTACACTGTCTTGATAACTTCTTGATTTCAGATTTCAGGTCTCCAGAACTGTGAGAAACTAAATTTCAGTTACATTACACCACCTAAATTAAGGTACTTTGTACTAGCAAAAGAAAGCAGGCTTCAGAGCCGATTTATATGCCACATTCTTAGTGAATATATTTCTGGTCATTTCCTCACTCAGAATGAATCATCCCTTTTGTATGAGTCTGGGTTCTCTAGAGGAACAGAACCAAACAGAAATATATACAGGTGATCATCAAAAGGGTATTTATTAGATTGGCTTACATGGCCAGAAGCTGGATAACCCCACAATGGCCATTTGCAGTCTGGATTCCTGGAGGAAACAGTAATTGCTCAGTCCAAGAAGTTGAACTTCAGAACAAGATGTAGCCTGAGTTGGGAACCAAAGGCCTGTAAACTCCATGCAGATTCACCAGCCACTTTGGAAGAGTTAAAGGGGCTGAAATCTGATGTCCTCAGGCAATCACAGCATCAAAGAATCTGCTCAAAAAGAATCAAGCTTGTGTCTCTGCTGCTGCTTCCTTGTTCTTCCAACTTTTCTGTTTCACCCGGACACCCAACCTACTGAACTATTATGCCCATATTCACGTGGGTCTCCAACTCAGGTTGCTGAGTTACCAATCATTCTTAGAAACACTCTCATTGACACACTCAGAAGCCTCTTAATCTTAGGCATCTCTTAATCCAATCAAGTTGACAATTCAGATTAACCATCACAACCTGGGTGACAGAACTCTGGTACTTATGTTCATTCAACATGTCTACTTATAGAATACATAAGTATGTGCTAGCTGGAAACTCCATGTATTTTGGGGCCTACAAAGCACATTGTCTTATATAAATCAGTAGTTCAATGAACATTCCTTGATTGGAATTATTGATCTGAATTATATTAGATAAGAAAGAGAAAACTAAATATTTGTGTTCACATTTATTTTGAAAAAACTTAAGTGTTAATAGCTCAGTCTTTCTTAGGTTGCTATTTTATGAAGCAAATTTTAAAGACCACTTTAGTATGAATTTTACAAAATATGACAACATACTCACTTAAGATCCTGGAGATGAAAACAAAACTGAAATTTTTCTGTGTCCACCAACATGAAACTTAATGTAGTACAAATATGTTGGCATAAGCCCCTCTTGTACTGAAAAATTTCAGGAAGTGTGAAGATTCAATCAATCCAAACATACTTCTAATGAGAATTGTTTTTCTATTTCACATAAAGTAGAAAAATATTATAGTTTTACCCTGATTGATTTATATGACACTTCTGGTTAAGGCTTACTGCTCTTGAATTGCAAAAATTGGACAATGAAAATAATAATGGAAGCAAATACATTAGTGCTCTTGTAACTAGTACAGTACTTATTGGGAATATTATACTCCACATACAAGCAGCCCTCTGCCTTCAAGTTCATGTTTATATCCCACTCCCTATACCAACTGCATGTGCCAAGGGTAAAAATAAAATGTAATCACTGGAGAAATAATTTGAAGCATTTCAAAGCCATACAAATGTAGTTTCTGTGTTCTTTTTTATTTGCTTCATGAAGCATCGACCAATTCAATTTCAAATTAATTATTATTTATACTACTGTTCTTGAAACCACAATTTGGGAGAATTGTGATTATCAATCTCCTTTCTTACTCATTATAATGTTAAGTCCCCAAAAATAAGATCCATATTTTATTACTCTTCTTCTCCCTCATAGGATTATGTCCAGCATATTTTTGGTACTCAACTAATGTTGGTTGAATAGAATGTTGTGGTCTTATTCCACAATTCTTATAAAGTGGAAATTCACAAGTACATTCTCACTGAAGAGAAATTAAAAATAAAAATTATATAATTATAAAAGAAGAAATCTTTCTTTGAGGAAGAATTATATGAGCTACAATTGCAAAATGAGTGTCACATCATGGATTTCTTTACAAGTGTTCACACCTCTCCAGATGGGTTAGAAATATGCAAGGAGGCTGCACATGTGTAGCTTCTCTCATTGCCCAATTTAGTCAACCAAGACACAGGACTGAAAGCAAAAGCTCTAAACTGCAGAGGAACAAATGTACCCAGATTGACCTTTCTCCTGTTGCTAATGAGGCACTATGTGCAAGTACAGGCTTAGCTGCTATCGCATAGAGAGCCAAACACAATGACCCAAGAAGAAAAGTTCACGATTTTTCATCCAGAGTGGACAGGTGTCCAGGACTGGCAGGACACTGAACTCTCCACAATCCTATGGGGACTCCATTTCCTTGGTGTTTTGCCAACCTCTAGAGTGTTCTCATCTATGTGTTCAAAATGAGTTCAACACTACCAGGCCATCATTCTAACCAAGAGTGGGGAAGGAAAAGGACATATTTATAGAATGTGTCTCTGACATTACACAATATTCCTTCTGCTTATATCCTTCTGGCCAGAAGTTCGTTTCATGCTCAACGAGAAGATTAAAGTTTTGTGGAGCCTGAAACATATAATGAAGCAAGGGAGTGGCAAAAAGGAAAATAAAATCAATTATAAATACAAAGTGATACATGCCAGGCTTCTGTCACTATAACAAAATACCCCAGAAAATCAGCTTATAAAGAGAAAAGCATTATTTTGATTCAGTTTTTGAAGTTCCAGTCTATGATCAGTTGATCCTGCTGCTTTGAGACAGGTTTAAGGTAGTAAGTACACAGAGGGTTGAAACTGCTTATCTTATGGCCTGGAAACCAAAACCAAAACAAATAAGCAAACAAAAACAACAACAACAAAAAAAACAGATTAAAGGTGAGAGACCAGGGTCCCACAATCTCCTTGAAGGGCACACGCCCCAATGACCTAAAATCTTCCCACTAGGTCCCACCTTACAGGTTCTACCATCTTCCAAGAATGTCACCCTAGAGCGCAAGATTGTAATAGACCTCTGGAGGGGATTCAAGGTCAAAACTATAGCAATAAACAAAACATTTACATAACTATAATTAAAAATGCACAGCTTTTTGAAAATCTATAAAACAAAATGAGATATAAGGTTTAATACTTATTTAGAGTAAACAAAAAAATAAGTAAACAATACTTATTTAGAGTGAACAGATATTTTAAGGCTAACAAATTCTACATGTATAACAAAATCAAGAATAAAATGTTGTTATTAACTGATCATGAAACCTCAATAAAATTTTTCTATTGTTTTGACTCTATACTTCTGATTTCTTCCACATGTGCATTTTCATACTATCACTTTCAACAGTAAGAATAGAAAGATAAATTTCTCTAACATGGTTGCAGTGATTTGAATGTGGTTTGTACCCCAAGAGTTCATGTATTAAAAGCTTGATCTTAAATGAAGTTCTGGGACCTTTAAGAGGTATGGCCTACTGGAAGATCCTTGGATCATTGAAGGCTCTGTCTCTGGAAGGAATTAAAGTATTTCTCATGGGACCCCTGGTAGTTTTCATGAGAGAGCTGTTATAAAAGCTGGAACCTGGCTTAACCCAGCTTTCTCTGCTTTCTGTTTAAGATATAACTGCTTACTTCTACACATGCTCTTCCAGTTCCTTGGGGGTTCTTGTCAGAGTCTGCACTATACTATTTGGACTTTCAGTTTCCAAACCTGTTAGCTAAATAAACCTCTTTTCCCCATAAGTAGCCTATCTCAGGCATTTCATTACATGAAGAAAAGCTGACAAAGCAATGATTTATCAAAGTTTACTTTTTATTGTTGACTTTCTGGAAAAGTTTTTTTCAGTGTCACATCCATTTTTGGTAATACCAACATCAGACAGTTACTGATACTGTGGAATGTATATAGCTCGTAACTTAAGATGCAACTTATTATTTGTAGTACTGCTGAAGCTCTTTTGGATCTTAATATAGGATTATATCACCTGCAAACAGCAATAATTTTACTTCTTTTTTTTTTTCTATTTTTATCCCTTTTATTTTCTTCTCTTGCCTAATTGCTCTGGCTAGAATTTCTAATACTATACTGAGTTGGAATGGTGAGAATGAACATCCTATGCTTGTTCTGGATTTAACAGAAAATGCTTTTGGGTTTTTCCCCATTCACTATGATATTTGCTTTGATTTATCATATATAACCTTTTTTAAACATAATATTAAGGAAAAATGTTTATATTATATTCTAGTATGAAGGAGTTCTTCCTTCAAAATACTGTTTAGTATTTTATGGTCTAGTCAGAAAGACTACCGAGTATTAAACATGCTATTTTTAGTTATTCAGCAAATGGTAAGTCAAAGCTAAGTGTTTTTATTTTTTTAATCACAATTCAGGTGCTGAATTTTGCCAAAGACTTTCTCTGAATTTATTGAGATGACTATGATATTTATGTGGTGAATTATATTTATTGATTTGCATATTGAAACATTCTTGCATCCCTGGAATGAAATCAAATTGGTCATGATGTGCAATCTTCTTAATATGTATTTTAATATGATTTGCTAATATTTTATTAAGCATTTTTATATCTAAGTTCATCAGGGATATTTGTTTCTAGTTTTCTTTCCTTTATGTGTCCTTATCTGGTTTGGTATCAGAGTAATACTGACCTCATAGAACAAATTTGGAATCGTTCCACCCCTATTTCATAGAACTACTTGAGCAGCACTGGCATTAATTCTTCTTTAAAGATTGGATGAAATTCAGCCGAGAAACCATCTGGTCCTGGACTTTACTTTGTTGGAAAGATTTTTATTACTGCTTCTATTTCATTAGCTGTTATTGGTCTCTTCAGTTTTTTTGTACCTTCTTCATTCAACTTCAGCAAGTGGTATCTGTACAGAAATACCCATTTCTGTACAGGTTTTCTAATTTATCAGAACATCAGTTTTCAGAATAGTCCTTAATGATCTTCTGGATTTCTGTAATATCTGTGGTGACTTCTCCTTTTTTAATTTCTAATTTTACTAATTAGAGTCTATTCATTTTTCTTTTGATTATTTTGGCCAAGGATGTAGATATTTTTGTCTATCTCTTCAATGAAATTATCTTCTTCATTTCATCAATCCTTTGTATTTTTTTATTCTTCATTTCATTGATTTTGGCTTTGAGTTGAATTATTTGCTTTATTTACTGGAATTGGTTTGTTCTTGTGTTTGTAAGGCCTTGACATGCATCATTCTGCTGTTTATTGGGATCTTTCTGATTTTCTTATATAGGCACTTATATCTATAAACTTTTCTCTTAGAATTGCCTTCACAGTGTCCCGAAGGTTCTGGTATGCTGTATCAGTATTTTCATTTAATTCTAAAAATTTTTAAGCTTCTTTCCTTATTTTTTCTATTACTCATTCATCACTCAAAAGTGTATTGTTCATTGTTCATGTATGTGTTTAGTTTCTGTAAATTTTTCTCCAGGAGGTATTGATTTCTAATTTCACTATGATTATATAATAAGGAAGAATGGATATGTATTCGTTCTTTCATATATAATACATATATTATATGTGTAGAGATGTGTGTGCATGTATATATATATATGTATATGAATTGCTTTATGTCCTAAAATATGATTTATTTTGAAGAAGATTCCATTAACGGCAGGTAGCAGAGAAAGAACTAAATGGACCGGTTGTTTGCTGAAATAATCTATAAATGTCTATTAGGTCCTCTTGATTTACAATACTTTTTACATCTGAATAATATTTACTGAGTTTATGATGTTTGACTGAACTACCTATTGGTGAGAGAGGTTTGTTGAAACCAGTATTATTATGATACTGGCACCCATAAGTCTTTTAGTGTCTGTTTTATGTAATTGGTGCACTTATGTTTCAGGCATAAATATTTACTGTTGTATTTTCCTGTTGGCTCTTTCCCTCTGCCAGTAAGAAGTGACCCTCTTTGTCTTCTCTGATCAATTTTGGCTTGAAGTCTGCTTTGTTTGATATGTAAATAACTAATTCCTGCTTGTTTGGGGGCTCAATTTGCATGGTATATTAATTTCCATCCTTTCACTTTCAGCCTGTGGCTATCTTTTCTTGTGAGTCTTTTGTAAACAATAAATACTTGGGTCTTGTTTTTTTTAATCCATCAGCCAGCCTATGTCTTTCAATTGGACAGTTGAGACCATTTACATTCAGTGTTATTATAAAGGGATATTTATTCATTTATGCCATGTTGATGTATTTTAAGGTTTAGTTTGGTCCTGTTCTCATTTGCTTAGCTACTCTTCAAGTGAGATTTTTCAGTTTGCATGCTCTAGTGTTTGTATTTGAGCTCTTTTCTGTGTAGTATTTCTTTAAGTATTTTCTGTAGTGTGTGGTTAACAGTCACGAACTCTTAATTTCTTCGAATCTTGGAGGGTTTTCATTTCTACTTCAATTCTGAAGGATAGCTTTGCTGCATACAGTAATCTTAGTTTACAGTTATTTTCTTTCAGGGCTTGGGATCACATCATTTCAGGTCATCCTGGCTTTTAGAGTTTGCACTGAGAAATCAGAATTCCGATTGGCTTGCCTCTGAATGTGACTGGATGATTTTCTCTTGAGGCTTTTAAAATTCTATTCTTGTTCCATATGTTTTTATTTAATTTTAACGTATTATGGAGAAGTTCTTTTTTGATCTTGTATATTTGGGGTTCTAAAAGATTCCTCTATCTGTATGTCCATCTCATTTTCAAGTTCTGCATTTTTTTCTGTTATTATTTCCCTGAAGAGGCATCCATGTGTTATGGTTTGAATGTGAGGTGTCCCCCAAAAGCTCACATGTGACAATTCAGAAACATTGAGGTGAAACGACTGGGTTATAAAAATCCTTAACCCAATCAGTGAGTTAATCCCCTTATAGGGATTAACTGGAAACTGTAGGCCGGTAGGGTATGGCTGGAGGCTGGGTGTGGCAACATAGACTGGTAGGGTGTGGGTCATTGTGGGTGTGCATTTGGGGCATATATTCTGTATCTGGAATGGAATTTCTTGCTTTGTTCTGCTTCCCAATGTGACATCTTGAGCTCCCCATTCTCTAGAGCTATTATGTACAGCCTCATCTTGAGCCCTGAGGAATGTAGCTGGACTTCATGGAATGGGACCTCTGAAATCATTAGTCCCTAAATAAACCTTTTCCTCCAAAAATTATTCTTGTCAAGTGTTGGGTCACAGCAATGGAAAAAAAAGCTGACTAAAACACCATGTGTTACCCTTCATCTGACAATGCTCTTTGATTCCAATGATTCCTATATTTGGTCTCTTAATGATGTCCTAGAGTTCTTGCTAACTCTAGTCATAGTTACTTATTTTCTTTTCTTTAATACTGTCTTAAAGTTCAAGGCTGATCACTCCAGCTCTGAAATTCTGTCTACCTGATTAGAAAGACTTTCAACTGAACATTGTTTGATTTATTGTGCATTTCATCTCCCAGATTTATTTCTTTGCTTTTCAGTATCTTTATTGCCTAATATACTTTATCATTCATGCCCTGTACTGATTTCCTTAATTCACTCAGCTGCTTTTGTGTTCTCTTGGAATTCATTGATCATTTTAATAATCGTTCTTTCGAATTCTTAAGTATTTCATCCACTTTAACATCATTGGTGAATTATGAACTTTAGGAGGCATCTTGTTACCTTATTTTTTCATATTTCCTGTATTCCTATGTTTTATACATCCATTCTGATGGATTTCTCCTCCATTCTTGTGTGTGGGGGAAGTCTTCTCTTGGCAAAGTATTCTTAGATATGATTTTTCTGAATATTTCAATATTTCCAAGTGAATTTATAGGATAGTTTCCTTGCTAGTTTTTCCAAGATAATTAGTCCATTGTGAGACAGTGTGTATATTATCAAAACTTGAGGATCTCACTTTCTTTTTTGGCCTCAAAAGAGTGGAGTCCTTCTTGTACATTCTGTAGTTGTTGTATATAGTAGGGTATAGCGGTACACTTTCTGTGAAACCTCTTCTTCATTCAACAACTATATATTCTAAAGAGAAGTGATGTAGACTGAGACTCCTCATAGATGCGTGCACAATTTTTTTGTTATTTCTTTCTGTTGTTGCTGTAGAAATGAATATCCATGAGTGGACCTGAACTCCCCTACCCCCAGCATAACCATTCCTATTTGGGGTCTGATCATTGGTTTGGGGTTTTCTCTCCCCTCTTCTTTATATTAAAGTGTCATTGAAGTTTGAATGTGGTTAGTTTGGTTATGGAGAAAGATGCACTCTATCTTGGCTGATTTTTGTGTGTTGTTCAGCAGTAGAGTCTCTAACATGTGAACTTGTAGTATCTCAGTAGATTACTAGCACCTCATAGAAAAAAGGGAGACAAAAAACAATAATAGGAGGGGATAATATACATCATTAAAATAAATACCCAGTGCCTTCTCTGACATCTACAACACAATTACCACAAAAACAGGAATGGGAGGCTTAGTAATTGCCAGTAGCAGCAACAATAAATAGCTGAGAACTAGATCTGGCATTAAAGTAAATAGCAGGTGTCAACAATACTATTCGGTGTATTCAAAGCGCAAAAACATGACTGGTTATTGCAGGAATTTTATAAAACAAATAGGGCTAAAAGATGGTAAAAATACTGTTAAGAAAAAATATCGTAGGAAGGTAAAAGACAGTTTATAATATTTAAATGTGAATAGAAAGTAGAAGAGATGCTGCAAGTGATAGTTACACAGAAGGAGAAAAACTTAAGGAAATAAAAAATAGAGAAAAAGAACAAGAGAATTTGTCTATTAAAGGGCTAAGAAAAGACAGAAAGGAAAAAAAAAGAAAAACAAAACAACAACAAAGCAAATAAATTCCCCTAACCGTGAAAAGAAAAAACAATAAAAAATAATATAAAAATTAGAAAAAAAGAAACATGTATATGTGCATATATTCACAAGGCAATTATTGCTGCAAGAGCACACACACATACACACACACACACAGGGAAAAAATTCTAGAAAAATGAAAGAATTGTCTTCACTGAGGTGCTCAAAATTCTCTACGAGGATGGACGTTCATGCCTATGCCAATTGCCCTTGCTATTTCTTCTTGGGTTATGTACCCTTTAGAGCAAGAACTGGCACTGTGAAATCCTTCCCATTGTTGTGCTGTTCACCAAGGTGAGAGCCAAGAGCTGGAGTGGCCTGGAACTGGAGCTGGCTCAAATAGCTGTCAGCTTCCCTTCTCACCAGGACAAGGTAGGATGGCATGTGAAGTATTCTCAATTGGAGTTTCATCCAGATGGACCAGATCAATGTGTGCAGAGCAGGGCTGCTGTGGAGTTTGAAGAAGAGTTTCAGTGGCTGGGTTTCTGCTACAATCAGCCTTTGGGAATTTGTCAGGTGGTATCCACTCTGGAGATATTAAATCCACATGCCCCCCGATGCCTAGCAGATGCCAATGTCTGCTGGGCATCTGGATTTCAGGGTTTCCCAAGAATTCTACTTGCAGGGCAGAGGAGCCAACTTTCCATTGGTCTTACCACTTCACCACCCTTGAACATGGTCTTCCCAGGCTCAAGGTTGGGAAGTATAATCGTACTCACCATCAGACTCAAAGGCAAATGGAGTTACACTTTCCTCCACATCGCTGACTTGAATCCCCTGGGGGCAATCTTTTCTCTGCCTGTTTCATTCACATTCTGCTAGGTGCTTGCTGGGGCAGTGCGGCAATACTTGCCACGATCTCCCAGGCACTCCCAGCAGCAAGCTGCAGCACGGCTTCCTCAAGATGGCATCAGCCTCTGCTCTCCACTAGCCAGATGGGGAACACAGAGCACTTTTCAAACACCACCTCACTGTGAAGCCTCTGTTCAGCTAAGCTCAGACTGCCTTTCTGTGCTATAGGCTTTTGCATGTCAAAATTTCCCATTGTGTTTCTGTTTGTTATTCCTTCTCTGACGTGAACTGGTGGCTGCTGCCACTGCTACCACCAGGTTGGTTCCAAAGTACTCTTTTCCTTTTTTAAAGAGAGAGAGAGAGAGAGAGAGAACCAATTTTATTTATTCATCTGGTTTTTGTTTCTCTGACACTTAGTTGTATAAGTGGTGCTGGGGTTCAAACCTGGGTCCTTGCGCATGCCAGGCAAGTGCTCCAATCTTTGAGTCACCGCTCCAGTCCCCAAAGTACACTTCCTTGTTCTTTGTTCAACGCACTTGATTTTCTAGGTTTCTAAGAATCTCTGACTGACATTGAATTTCAGTGAATTCCCTCCCACCCACCTTCCTGAGAAGCAGTACTTCCTGCTTAAATTCCAAGCCCTGAGCAACTGGAAATGCAGCCTTTCTCTAATCTGTATCTTAAATCTCCATCTATTTTCCTTAAAGGAACATACATTAGTGAGACAAGAACAGGCAAACTGCAAATGACATTACATTCAACAGAGGAAACGCAGGAGACACATAGCAGTCACCGGGCTGTACTGATTCTGAAATCCATCCAACTGTACCCTGTGAGGAAGCAGGAAATATCCCTGCTTTGGGGCCCAGTTCTGCTCCCTGGAGTGCTCTGTTT